>NDGM011203333.1:6303-19264 GCA_002564305.1 Octomys mimax | reverse complement strand
ATATAGCCTTTGTTTCTCTTTTTCTTTTCTTTATTCCCCCTCCCATTTTTCTTGTCCAATTCATTCCTCACATAGCTTCCAGAAAGATCCTTTGAAATTTATTTTTCTGCTTAAACACATTTTTAACCCCAATTAGCTCTACATGTCTTACACTGACTGACAAAACCCCATTGGGTCTTTTTGCAAGAGGTCTCCCTTGTCTTAAGACCATTGCAAATGCTATTCTTTTAGCCTGGAACTTTCTCTGTCTCTTTACACAGTCGATTCTTTATTATTTAATGCTCCACCCATGTTCTACCTCCTCCATAATCTTGCTCTAACTTTTTATCAAAATATGACTCACTCTGTGTTCTCTGATGCAGTCCTTTTTCCACCTTTCGTATCTATGCTGTTTTCCGTTTATCTTGAAAATTCTAATTCCCACCATTCTTCACCTTGCTGTCTGCCCAGGCCTCTAGAGTACACTGGTGGGCGGTCGGCCTGCTGGATTAGGAGCAGACTCGGCCCGTATGGTGGAAGGTGCACAGAGACTGGTACCGAGCATTCATCCTCCTGGCTTCCTTCCTTCCAGTTCACCCAATGCCAGTCTTGTCTTCTAAAGTAGTTATTGCTTATTTCCATTTTACAGATGAGGAAATTGGAAGAATGGTTGAGAGATTTATACAATTCGACAGTTACTAAGTGGCACTGTCAAGATTTAAATTTAAGCATTTTTTCTACATCACTCTGCCTCATTTAACAATTGAACAATCACACTTGCTCCAACTTTTATTTCTCAAGCCAGTAGAAAACATTAGCTGGAGCATCATTTGTCTATCTCTCTGCTTCTAAATTTAGTGTCTCTCTGACTTACACTCACAACAAAGGGTGGGGGAAAAGCCACTGTAGTACAGTATTTATATCCTGCATGTTGAAACTTAGAATCTTGCAGAATTTGTTATTCAATGTGTTGAGGATCATAAATAACCTAAAGTTTACACATTTTTTATAAGGAGTAAAGCCATCTCAAAATGTATAGTGAAAATAAGTATAATGATACTAAAGTGGTAATAACTTACTTTTAAGAAATATTTGAACTTAACTTTTAGATTATATAAAAATTACCAAATATATATATATATATATATATATAGCCACAAAAATATTAACAAAAGTATTATTCAGAAAATATTTTTAAATATCTCCAAGGAAAGTCCTTTAATGGTAGCATCTATATATATTATAGTTTTTTTAACTGGAAAAATTAATACATATACTTTAGTAATTGAGAGGACAGTTATGAAAGGTGTAGGATAAATTCAGGAAGAATGCAAAACCTTGAGAATTTAAATGTTAGAAATAATTTTATGGAAAATAATTGTGTGGGTCTTGAAGCCTGACCCTTTTACATGTTTTGCAAAAGCATTTTGTGTTCAGTCCCTTTACTCTTCCCTCAAACATGAGGGACTCTATAAAAATGCTTTAATTCTCTTAAGGACATCCATGAATTTCCTTAACATAGAAAAAGGAAAGACACATGAAAGATGTCAATGAACTCTTGTGTAAATAGAGATATATATGGCAAGAGCTGTAGCTGAGTACTAACAGAAATGGCTTGAGAAATGAAACCTCTATAGTTCACACACACACACACACACACACACACACACACTCACATACACATGCACTTTGGATTTATTTATGAAACAGAGTCTTCTAAACACAGAACCTTGCATTGCAGAAAAGGCAATTAAATAGAACAGCATGAGGCTGTCAATCACTTCAGCAACTAACAAAAGCATCCACTATCAAAGCAAATAATGTAAATGTGCAAAAGGTACCTTGCTATCAAAGCAAATAATGTAAACATGCAAAGGAGAAGAATTCTCTGTATCATATGTCACTATTTCAGTGCTCACTGTGTGTGTGTGTGTGTGTGTTTGCGTATGCATACTACATCAGCTATTCTGAAATTTGATACAGAACTGGCCATTACCATTTCTTGGAGGATTTGGTCATCATGTGATTTTTCTGAAAGCAGTTGGCACTCTTTTCTTCTTTTTTTTTTTCCTTTTGTTGCTAGTGTTGTACAAATAAATGGACAGTCACAGCTTATCATCACTTAACGATGCGTGCGCGTGCGGCAGTTTACTGAAACATGATTGGCTGCTACATAAATCAATCTGATAGAGATCAGTTCCATGAAGAAGAGATAAATCATTAGCCAGAGCTTTTGGAATGTAATTCATTTTAGATAGTGATTATTGATGATTTAATTTCGGCAGTACATGTACATGTCTAGACCATTTCATATAAAAATGTTAATGTAGAACAATATATTCATTTTAAACGTGAGTATAAAGAAACCAATTAGGAGCTTACTTGCAAAACATGTTAACAAAGTGGCAGTATTGGAGAAGTCCACAAAGTTCTACTAACTGAAGAAAAAGTACAGCATATTCTCAGGAAAAAAAGTTTTGCATGTTCTCCTACGCCATAATAGCACAGAAAAAGTGTTCCCAAATTTTATTTAACTTGATATATATCATACACAGGTAACCAAGGAAAGTTTGGAATGCAGGTCTGTATGTTGGCCTCCATGTCCACTGTTCTTTTTGACTTTGGACCTGAACTTCTGGTCATTTCAATTCAACAGCATTTGTTGGGAGTCACTCAAGGAAAGCTCTGTGCTCCCAAATGCACTCTCTGCCTTTGGTCTTATCAGAAAGTGTGGGAGTTCAGTGGTGCTGACGTCAGTGACTCCAAGTGACAATGGCACGTGACTGCTCCCCTGCTACTCATGGGCAGCACCTTGTGTCCTAGCCTCCCAGGGACACCAAGACCTATTTGGAAATCAACAAGATGCAACAATTATATTTTTCAAAAAGTTTCAAACAAAAGCTGTATATTTTGATGAAAAAGTAATGAAACACTACTTGGAGTGAGGGTGAATGGGTCAAATAATAATACCTAGTCATATGTGTATCTTATTAGTAATCTCCTTGCTTAACTGAGTAGGGTATTGACATTTGGGAAAGAGCTGAAACCTGCCAGCAACAGGAATCTATTGTCTTAATCTTTCTTTCATGAAATCCTGTTCAGAATAAATGTGAACAAATATTTTAAATATAGTGATTTGCAAGGCCACCAAATTATTGTCCTACTCAAATTTGAGTCCCTGATGAACAAGGCAGATAAAAATACAGTGACAGACTTCAGAAGACAATTTTAGTGCAGGTCTCTGGTCTTGGCCCCTGGTTAATTGTGTTAGCTACCCTGGGTTTTTCTAATCAACGACTTGCCTCTACCGAGGCTGTGTTAGTTCACGGAGGAGATTCTGTATGTTTGTTCTGACAGTTTCTGCAGGTATTTTGTTCTGTTTTCAGCCCATCCACAGCCTCCACCATCCCATAGCTGAACTGACAGCCCTGGCACTCCCCAGGCCCTAGGGCTTGCCTTACCCTTCACACTGGTAACTCGGCCATTCACATCTTTCTTTTGATTCTGAGTGATCTTAAGGTGTCTGACCTCTCCTTGGTGAATCATTTTGAGCATCACCACATCAGTAGAATGGGGTGCCCAGGCGGACACCAACATGTCTTTGAAAATTAATGACTAGAAGCCAGAAAACCCTTGCCCTTTAAACTGTACAACTTTTATTGTGAATGAGAAACTTTGAGATACTGGAGAATAAGAGGTGGCATGCATGGGACTATAAAGGGTTGTATTCTTTCCAGAGCACAACGTGCTTCCTTTGGGGAGCATAAATATTCCCCTCTGTTGGGGTGACAAAGGATTTGAGGATCTTGATTCCAGATGAGAGAGAAGTGAGTGAACCAGTACAACATGAAGGATGTGTGTGTGTGTGTGTGTGTGTGTGTGTGTGTGTGTAGGAAACAGAGTCACCTTCAGCAGGGACCCTCTGCGGGTCTGCGCACAGAGAGGGAAGTCATACAATGCAGTATCTTGCTCTATATTTCTTGTATTTCCATTTTTCCTATAATTTCGTTCTCACTGTCATCCCCAACGCTTTAACGCTGTGGATAAATATTTCAGGCAGCTATTGCGGGAGTAGGGAGACGGGCTCCTGTCCGCGCTTAGCACGAAGCTGTGGGGACGCGACGCTCCGGGAGAGCAAGGGCGCTGGCGGGGGGGTCGCGGCTCACGGGAGGGCGGCGTCTGGGCGGCCAAGGCTGCAGCCAGCGCAGGTTCCGGGACGCACAGGCAATCTCCGGGGCGCTCCGAGCGACTGGGGCCCGGGAACTGCGGAAGACGCCAGTCCCGCAGGGTGGGGTCTCACCATTGTTGCACAGTCATTAAAGGGAAGGGCGACCCCTGGAGGCAGCTGCGGCCCACAGCGCGCGCGGGCTCGAGGAGGATTTGTTCGAGATGCGTTCCTCAGGAAAATAAAATAAAAACGCTCACCCCGCCCTCCTGCCAGCTAAGCATTTTGAAAATGCATTATTTTATTAGACCATCTTATTGAATTAATGTACAGTTAGAGCTGAAGGAATAAATGCAGACTTAGCAGGGTTTAGCTTGCCAGGCAGCACCTGCTCTTTGATTCTCCCGAGCCAGGGATTGACTCAAGAGCCTTTCCCGGTCTGGAAGCAACCACAGCACGTGTGCAGAGGCCAGACCGACCGCTCAGCCCGCTCCGGCTCCAGTCGGCCAACACAGACACGTCTGCTTGCTAACGGGGTGCCTTTGCTACAGTTAATTGCCCCCCCCAACACACACAGTCTGGCAAATAAGCTTCTTAACAAGATCCGAACATGTTCCATCCTTTGGAAGGAATTCTGCGTGTAGTGGCGCCCTTTTGTACTGAAACTGCACAGCCAGAGAAATGTGTGTCCGGCTTGACCCCGAGGTGTGCACACAGGTGAGTTTGTGCTGTCAGAGAAGCACGCACTTTAGCTGTCCGAATCCAGCCTGGTGCATCACAACCTCCGACAAGTAGCGAGACTCTAAAACACCGAGCTCAATCTAACCCGTTCAGAAACAGCATTTGTGTTCCTAAATACAAGTTATGACCCCCAGTTGCCTCATAACTTACCCTCTGAACTAAAGTAGATTTGCTCTGTAGCTAGATTTCTGCTTCTTCTCTTCTTCCTACATCATCATTTAAAATAAATTATATAATGTATATGTTATGACTTTTCTAATGGAAATTTTATCCGAAGGACAGAACTCAAGAATTATTTGATTAGCTTTTCATTAAAGTTACTAAGGACATCCTACTGAAGTGAAATAAATTGCACTTAGATCATTTTAAAGCCAATAAAAATAGTTTTAAACTGTTCCTCAGCACAGCTATTTAGACACCAAATGTGAAGGTAGTGGCAATTGTGTCAGGACTTCAAAAGTCAGAGAAAGAAGTTGTCATTTATTGTGCCTGACTTTATAGAAGTCTCTATGAATGTTACAAACTTTTTCCAAATGATGTTTTGCAGAATGGCCTTTAAAAACCCCAGAGGGTAAATAGTATTCTCAGAATAAACAGAAAAATGCTGACCTTGTCAGATTTAGCCGCTGAAAGCCAAGCTGTTTTAAGACTTGGAGGATCAAGGGTCATGGTTATAAACAATGAAGATTTTTAAAAAAGGAAGAAAGGAAGAAATCTGGAAGGAAAAAAAAAGTATAGCGAGATGCATCATGAGTTTAAGTAATAAATATGTTGACCTTGACAGAAAGGGAATGAGGTATTTATATAAAAATATGAAAGAAAAAAATCAGAAAATCCGAGGGCCAAAACCACTTTTAAAAAATCTTTCTTAGAGCATATTTAGAGCCGGAAATGAGTCACTTTAACTTCATCTGTTTTTGGTTTCAGAAGGGGAGAAAGGTCAAAGCTCCTTTGTTTTAAGTAAACTGGTCACTCCTTCTGAAGCGTAACACGAGAGGGTCCGCCGTCCTAATGGAGCGAGCATTTCCCAGACACCCAGGGCTGCAGAAGAGTCCTCCTCAGTGGCAGGCTTAGCGCTGGCCTTCAAAAAGGTGTTTTCAACAAAGACAGGGCCGAGCTGGGTCCTTTCTTGACTTTCCCTACACGGACAATATGACGCGGAATCCGGCTTCTGTTTTCTTGCTTTCTTAAATTATCACATGTAGAGCCTGCCAAGACATGATAGTTCTGCTCATGCCTAGGCACCAGACAGAGTGTACGTTTTATGCTTTGTCGGGATACAAGTAAGGCTTTCTGTGTAGCCTAGACAATCTGAAAGGAAAAATGAACAAATTCTCGTTGTTGAGAACAAATAAATATTTTTGAGTCCCATTGATTTAGCATCCATCTAACATCAATGTGCACGTCTAGAACAGTGGTGGCAACGATGCTGCCTGAGGAGATAGGGTTTAAGAAGCGAATCCCGCTCCTACTCTCAGCTTGGGTGGCCAAATATGTTGCTTTTATGGGTAGGACAGAGAAAACATACTCTCTTCCATGTCATCGCTGGATTTGCGAATTGAGGACGCCTGGATTATAAAAAGGGAATTTAGGAGGAGAGTGGCCAAGACCTTAAATGCAGTTAAAGGTCCCATAGCCCCTCCCCCTTCCTCAGTGCCCGCCTGCTCCCTTTTGTCCTCCTCTGTTCCATCTGGAGCATTCCACCCAGGCCTCTGAACTCTAGGCCGGTCCTGTTCATACCTCTGAACTCCAGGCTGGTTGTTCTTAACTTTGGCTTGGCAACCTTTTTAGGCCTGCTTTATTCCTGACCTTGCTCTGGGTGGGCAATATATTCACTCTGGGTCATCACTACCGTGCCTGTCACCATTTTGCTTAATGGTTGGGGTTTGATGTTTTTGACCTTGGGTTGAACCCGGTAATGAATAACTTCTCTATCCTGGCTCAGTGGCTGAATTATCCGTGCCTTTGCCTCACAATGTGCATGTTTTCAATGATTAGAAATGCAGGCTCCAAGTTAGGGAAGGAGACGCTACTTACTTGGGCTGCTGTAGGTTCAGAACTACAGGCTCTGCGGCAGGCAAAGCCATTCATCGGAGTGCTCCACGCTTACTCTTCTTATGAAGACAAATCCAGGCTAAAGCCCTTGTAAATTTCTCCTTCCTTCTCACCCCTTTAGAAATACAATGCCTTGTATCCATTTAAAAAGCACAATTCATTATAGTTAATTAATATTTTTAGACATATTCATTATGTTACTGGATTTACAAAGAGCTTAGCAGTTTATTTCTCAAATTGTTATTCCCAGAGTTTCACCAATAGCAGGAGACGGGTACAGAACAGGAATCCCACATTTTGTGTAACTAGAAGCAGAAACTTTTTTTCTAACCATGCAGTACCTTCCTCCCACTAATATAAAATAATAAATCCATATTTGCAAAGTTCATAAATTTTGAAGATCATCTAATAACAGATTATTATTCTGATTTTTATTATTATTCTAAAACAAGTGACTTACACAGAATTATCACATCTTCTCACTTCAGATCTTCCAAACATGCACACACACAAATACACATACACAACACACACCATGCTACACAGTTTTACATGCTAAATGAGATAAACCATGAACTTGGTGGCCGAACTCCCTGAGTCCACCATTTCAGTGAGACAAAAGGGCACATACAGCCTCTACTTCTGGGCTCTGCCATTCCTGCTGATCATCCCAGCAGAGTCCAAGCCACCCACCAGCCCTGTCAGCACTCCAGGCAGGTGAATCATCTGCGGCTCTCCAAAGCAGCCTGCCTGCCAGACGACCCAAAACAGCAGAACCAACTGGACAAGCTCCAACCACATCCCTGACTCATAAAAATCATGCAGCATAAAATGGAAGTTGTTTCAGCTGCTAAGTTCTTATGTAGTTTATGCTTTAACCATAGCCAGAGCAAAAGTGCAATAAATACATTTTAAGAATTGTAGAAGCAATATAAACAACTCAAGGTGTGATTTCTAGTCTCTGGGTGTTTACACTTCATCTGGGGCAAGAAGTAGGAGTCACTTATGAAACCATTTAGACACCGATAAAAGCCAAAGATGTTGAGGAAGACTTTGGAGAAAGGCAGAACTTCAGTGGATCTTGGAGAGGCACACTCCTTAGTACAGAGGTAATTCAGGAGAGAACGGAGTGGTATTTGGTGAATTCTAAAACTAAAATTATTGCTAATCATAATAGCATGACAAATTATTTGGTGCTTCTTGTGAACCAAGAACTATGCAAAGCCTTTTATATATTATTTCTTTTGTTGTTTAATGAACTTTCATGATATATACTATTACACTTTTTTGTACCCAGGAGGAAATACATCAGTTTTCCCCATTAGCAGAGAAAATATATGCATGAGCACAAATCAAAACCATTTCTGATCTGAGGCCTATGTCTGTAAGAACTAAAACCACCTTTCACCAAATTGAGAAATATTACTGTATTATACTCTCTATATAAATGTTGATTCATATTAAGAAGATGCAAAATAAATTAGTTATGTTCATCTTTAATAAGTAAAACAAACATGATACATATATATTCCCTCTGGAGTACACAATCTAAATCTGGTAATTAAAATTATTTTGCAATATTTTTGAAAAGTCATATAAAATGTGATTTATTTTATGGTACTTTGAACAATGACCATTTTTTTCAATATCACCCTGTTCTCAATTGCCTCATTTTATCTTATGAAAAAATAAATTTCTTTTGTTCCATTTGAGAAATACAGGCATCTCAAGTGATCCTCTTTGGGGATTTTCTTTACAATTCCTAAGAAAATATGCTCTATCATGTTGCAAAATGCAGATTTTGTTGTTTCATTTAACATGCTGTATCCCCTATCAGCTACTCTAGTAATAAGTAACCAGAAACATGAAATACCAGAGTTCAGGCTTTAACACAAAGAAGCAAAGAAAAAAATTCAGACTACCCATGAATATGCATGGGAAAATTTGCAAAGATCTACAGAAAGATTGGTCAAAGTGATCAAGTGATACTCAAAGTTACTGGTAGATAGGTGCGTCACTCCTCTTTGGTCACTGGGACCAACTGTTCTATGTAAATTACTTCGAGGAAGGAGAGTTTATTTTTGCTCATGGTATCAGGGGATTCCATCCTTAGTTGATTTGCTCCAAGGCAGAAACATCATGGTGGAAGGGTGAAGCCCCTCGAGGTGAGCAGGACACAGGAGCGGAGAATAGTGCCCTGGAGGAGGGAGCCAAGGATGAGCTATAGACCTCAAGGCCATGCTTCCCTGACTCAACAGCCACTAGTGTGCTTCACTAATCCCCAGGTGGTCCCCAAGCCCATTAAGTCGATAACTATGCATAACTGGCACATTTGGGCAATGTTAGCTGCTGGTTGAAATTGTTCTTTAAAAATTATCTCAAGTTTGCAATGATGATCAAATCTTAAATCACCTACTCTGAAAATCTCAGAAGGCAGATGCCACCTCTCTCTGGAGGAAAAAGGAAGGCAGGAGATGCAGCATGCCTGCTGCAGGCAGCAGCGCTGTAGGTGCTGCAGGGACATCTTCACAGCGAAGCAGGAGAGCATATATAGCCTCCACGAACAAAGCTAGAGGATCTCTACAAAGCTAGATCTCTCGGTGCACCAAGCACAAGAGGGTCTTGAAAGTAGAAATTTGTGATACACGTATGCAAAAGAATCAAAACTAGAGTATCTAAGACTAGGTTAAACGTTTGTGGAAAGAATTAAAATGGTCGAAATTTTTCTTGACAACGTGTGACTTATGGACCTTTTTCCTGTGATCATCTATCGTATTCTACAGAAATGCCAGGGTTTGCGCTTCTGGCCCTCTCTGTTAGTTTGCCCTTGGATTATTCCCTTTTCTTTCATGAGGATAAAGGACTTACTTGAATCTAGACATCTTGGCACACATTCATTATAATCTTCTTAAATATATTCAAATAAAGTAACTTACTGGATCAAATATACATTTTTCAGATATTTCTTACACATTACAATGTGCTCTTGAGGAATTGCTTCTTTATATTGACTATAATTTCAGATTTTTTTCTAATATGGGAAAATGTTTCATTTAAAAATATACAAAATTACTAAGCTTCTTTTATATTTTTAATTTTCCAAATGATTTTTTTTCTGATGTGTTATTTTTAAAATTATAATATTGTCAGTATTTTCCTTCATTTTTTCACGTTGTATTATGATGTCAGCAGTAAGTTCGCTAAAGCTTTCTGATTGGATGTAAAAGGTACATTTTTTTGTTTAGCTAAGTCACTTTGATGCAGAATGTAGGGAAAAATTCCTTATTTCTAATAGAAAATTAATACGTATATTTAAATTTATACACTCAAAATGAGTTTTGTTGAAAGTTATCATCTTAGTGACCAGTCACGTATGCTAAAGATCCTGAGAGTGCATTTGTAACTTTTATTGAGACTTGTCTTCAATGCTGGTAGAAACGCGGAGAGCCACATAAACACTGCCCTCGGGGATTTATAACCACGCTTTGATTCTGATCAGAAGCGCAACGGCTCAGCTTGATCACTTGTCTCACTCAGCGGACCTGGCTTTGATTGGCTTTTTGCTCTCTCTAAAAATAAAGTCTGACCTCAATTGATGAAGATACACCATCACTAAGAATATTTCAAAGGGTCTATAGCAAAGATATCCAGAAATTCCCAAAAGAGGACTTCCAAAAATATTCTGAGCAGTGAAATAAGATTTAGTCCTCTTAAAGTGACCGGTTTGAAACTGGCAGCACTCCTCTTGTGCGCATTCAGTTTTGTTATTCAGACTTTGTTTTCATTATTTAATACTTGTATGTATCATATTTCTGTAGTTAGCAACTTGTTAATGGACCATTCCTATGTATGAAACATTTCCTATATGATTTCAAAATGTTAATGTATTTGTAGTGAGACACATATATCTATGAAAGCAGAGATGTTTTTATGAGTATGTAGTGCGTATATGTGTTGTAACTAGATTAACTTGGATATATAGAACATTATATTTCACAGACAGGGACACAGTTGTGGGAAACACCCTTATTCAACAAATATACTATCCGGGTGAATTTAAGGTAAAGCAATAACAAATGTGATATAAAAATGATATATTTTGCTAATTTTGATATATGTGTATTCTAATAAAACTTTTTTATGGGACAGAAAGTTCATTCTAGAAATATGAAAGAGAGCATAGGGATTTATTCTAGGAATTTAAGAAAAAGAACGTTTTGTTCTAAAGTCACAAAACTAGTGGACTTAAATTCTTCTGATTCATCTGTATTTATTCTGCAATACAAATGCTACTGGATTGGCCCCATTGAAGCCACACTAGACATCTGACTACCCCCAGGCCCTAAAGTATTTAGTTTTGCTCTCCACAAATTGGAATTTTCCAAGTATATTAAGCATCAAGTAAGCAAATAGGACCCCACCCTATACATTGCATAGATCTGCTTATTCTTCGGAGAAAAGGCCCGATGATTAGGAAGGAGTGAGAAGAGAGTGTCCTTCCATACGAAAGAGCGGCAATATGAATTACTGATTCTTTACCTTTGCAATGCCGTAACTGTGTCAGGAACTCTGTGACCTATACCTACTCACTTCTCACCCAGAGCTCAAGGGCACTTTCTCTCTGGTCAGAGCAGTGTCAGACGTATTAGGAATCCCCATGCCCTCCACCCTCTCTTTTCTTCTCCTGACTAATCTGTCTGGTGACTGATCTTGTGTGGCCATGCTTTGAATGGCTATTTTTGCCACCTAATATAAGCCCCATCCAACAGCTGCTTTGCAGCTACAGATCAGGCCGGTGGTGCCTACACAGGGTGGCATTGTCACTTAGGTTAAGGGAACAGAAAAATGCTACTTACACCCCAAAGTGGGCTCATTGTCACCTGGGGAGACATAAAAGTATGGGTGCTCTAAAAGGACACATCTCTCAGCAGGCCTAGAATGAGGAAGAGGCACGGTCTCTCGCCTGGCCTGTCTTCCTGGCAGTGTGCACCTTTTGTCCCGAGGCAGCAGCGTGGCTGGTGGCTGGCACCACTGCAGCTCCTGAAAACACAGGAACCACAGCAGGGGTCTTTCTTGGTTCTCTCATCTCATGTCTGGTGTCTGGAGCCTTGGCGATTCATTTAGTCTTAATTGTCAGACTAGTGCATGCATTCTGCTGTGTCCCGGAACACTAATTATGAATATTAGGTCTCAATCTTCTGTAGATAGAATGAGCTTCACAGTCCCTGTAAGCATATTCTTACTGGCTCCTCGAGAAATACTAAAAGGATAGACCTCTTGTTCCTGCTGAACACATGTACAGTTGCTCTGCAGCTCCAACAGACCCTGCGTTCTTGTCTGTCTTCCTGAGGACAGACAAGAAAGATATTCAATAAAACCAACAGTATCTCATTCCTCAATGATTACAGCCAAAAGGCTCAAAATCTAAAGGTCCAGCTAAAGTTAGGCATTTACAGAAACACATTCACAGGTAGGAATCATCAATCAGCGAGCAGTTGACACCCATAGATGGCAGAGATTCCTTTGCATTTCAGTGAGGAAGGTTAGGGGGAGTCTCTAAAAAAAGAAAAGAAATACACATACACACACACCAAGAAAAAAAAAAAAAAAAAACCAGACCAAAACTTCATGAGTTCATACAGCTCACCAATACCAGAGTATGAAAGGGACACGCAATACCACTCTCAGAATGCAGGACTGAAAGTAAATAATCCATCAAGGGGTAATCAGTGACACAATCATACTGAAGGGACAGAACCACAGTACAGACTCTGGAGAGCAGAGGCCATGGATGCTTTCAGTTTCTATCTTGAAGTATGAAAGCAGGGAGGTGAAGTAAATTTCCATGTAACACAGGGCCTACAAGCTAAAACACAAGTCAAAAATCTGAATTTTCCAATTAGATGCCCTGATGGAGAATCTTGCTCTTTGTGTGTTACCTTGACACATCCTTATCTGCTTTTTTTTTTTTTTTTTTTTGCTCCGAATGCCTTCAGGGCAGGTTTGGCTGGCTTGAGTTGT
>NDGM011203332.1:9205-22095 GCA_002564305.1 Octomys mimax | reverse complement strand
TAATCAAGTTTAATAGACCCCAGTGTTTGAAACAATGCCTTAAATTTTTTTTTCAGAGACTGCACAGAAGTGTGGCATTGTACAGCAAATAAAAGTATTGCTACAATGCCTGTAAATCAGAGCTTTAAACTATGTTTCAATTATCCTTCTATTATCCAGCTGGTATTTAAGCATGTTTATTATTCAAATCAGCAGCAAATGTGCTGCTGTTGTGTAAACAACTGTCAATTGCTGAAACAATGATTAGGAAGCACCATGCCTTTCAGGTGTACTTAGCCGTACTTACACCCCAGCCACTTGTATTTAAATATCATGTAAACACAATGCTTGAGTGACTACTTTCACTCCTGTTCCCAATGCCTCAGGCCAATTCTATTACATTAAGAGGGAAATCTATTAAATTTTTCATTTATACACATCCGTACACTGTTTTTACCCATTGTATCATTAAGGCTGGGATTAATATAATAGATAGGCTGAGAGATACAGCGTGCATTGAAAGAGCCTGTTCAAAATAAAAGCCAATTTCTCCACATTATTTGGGGGTGTTGGAAAGCTTTTGTGGAAACAATGCAAAGGAAATTATTTTCTGAATAAAAAGCATGACATGGAGAAAAGACAGATCTGGCCCCCAGAAAGAGCAGTCCTGAACCTTTATTAGCTCCATTACCAATTCAGTACAGGAAAAAAGTGGAGAGCTAGAAAATAGGACATTTACAGAATGAATTTGTGCTTCTTTTGAAGGTTCTTTGCTATACCCAGGAAGGAGTGTGTGTGTGTCTGTGTGTGTGTGTGTGTGTGTGTGCCTGTGTACTGGGACAAGGAGTAATGAGTGGAGATAGCTGGACACAGCTTGGAGGCGCCACTAGGCTATGTTCCCAGTGAGCTTTTCCTCTTTTCTTTAACATCCGTTTCCACAGGAAGACAAATTTTCAAGTTCAAGGGCATCATAAATGATGAGGAATCATTATCTGATCAAATATTTGTACTCCTAAGGAAACCCATCACGGTTTGGGGGCTCAAATAAATTTTTCACTGATGGATCTCAGTCGCTAACCTGCAAATTACATCTACTGTGTCTCATTTTGCCCGCCACTGCTCAGGATCCTGACGGATGCAAGAGGATGGGAGGAAGGGGGCGGGGGAGGTAGGAATTTGATGTGGGATTGAAATGCAAACTCAGCACATTCACTCGCAGAGGTTTGAGCTGGATGACCACAGACCAAAGATATTTTTACCCTCAATCTTAGCCAAAAGGCAGAAGTTACGCATGCACCGAGATGAAGACTGTCTGTCTTCTCGTGATTTGGCATTATATGTAATCTGGAGAGGGCTAGAAGTATAAGGAGAATGTGGATAGGTTCATGGAGACTCTGCCTCATTATATGCAAAGGCCTCATGCATCTTGGAGTTTGGAATCCGCACAGGATCCTAGGAGCCAACCCCCAAAGGTACTGAGGTTTGACTAAATGAAGCCTCCCTTGGAAGTAGTGAGGAAGCTGTGTGTGACTTCCGTACTTGGAGGCAAGGTGAATAACATCAAAAATACTGGTTGATTTCATTGTGCAGCCTACTCCTGGTTCTTTAGGGTCCCTTACGTACAGTGCTGCCATTGTTTACTGGATGACTAGGGATATTGTGAGAGTGAGGTGTTTAGTAATCATTACCACGACAGCAGGTGGACGCTGGCACTTAATGGGCAAATGAGAGTCTTCAGTCACCCTAAAATCACAGGGCTAAACGTCAAAGCTAGCTGAGACTTCTAGCAGTAAAAAGAAATGGACAATTAGTAACCTGGGGGTAGGCCTGTCTACACCTTTTTTTTTTTTTTTGAGGCTGGGTATTGTCTTAGTTTTAAGAAAGGTGGTTGATCTATATTCACAGAATCAAATGAATAAATCCTTAGTTATTAGAGTGTAAGAAGTACCTTGATTAATAAACTTTCTAATGCAGTAAGTGCTATCTATGCATTATAAAATATCATATTGCCAGGTCAAAATTATTTTCCTTTCTTAACAAAACAGTTTACATGGGACTGGAGAGATAGCTCGGCAGTCTAAAGGCCTGCCTGGCAAGTGCAAGGACCCAGGTTCTATTCCCAGTACCTCACTCACTCCATGCCGGTCCTGCACCAAGCTTGCCACAGAAACCAGGCATGGTGGCACATGTCTGCAATCCCAGCACTGGGGAGACTGAGACAGGAGTATTACTGCGAGTCCAAGCTGCATAGTGAAAGCTTGTACCAAAACAAAAAAACAAAGCAAAACAAAACAAAAATACTTTATATACAAACATTTCATATGTCTTGCAGTCATTTTTAGCTCTTTCTTTAAGTCCTGAGATGGATTTCTTTTGTTGAAGTACATGCTTAAAAATGATGGAAGGTGGCTATTGATAAATTTGTTGTTTTATATATTTATCAAACAGCAGGGCTTGGAGGTTAAGGCAGGAGGATGCCAATTCTAAGCACAGCTTCAACAACTTAGTGACTTAGTCTTAGTGACTTCTGAGATCTTTTCTCAGAAAAACAGATGAGGATGTAGCTCAGCATGAAGCCCATGGATTCAGTCCCCAGCACCACAAACATACCAACGCCAAAGGACATCTGGCCTCCTTTCCACCTGAGCCGACTGATTTGCTCAACTCTTTCTCCATTGTCTTGGATGGTCAGTTCCTTCAATATGTCTTGGGCTCCTGCTTAGCTAGATGGGGCACTTACTGATCTGCTGGAGGCTGGATTGTCACACAGGACACAGGGCTCGTCAGCAGCTGGCACAGTGTCCCCTTGCATGACATGTTGTGTTCCTTCCTTGGCTCCACACATTACTTTCCCTGCCTGCAAACAAGTCCCCCTCTGCCATGATAGTTTTGTGCTAAGTCCTAGTGCTGGTCACAAGATACTGAATGCCTACAATATGCCTTCTAGGGCCCTGAGTGCTTGGCCTCTTTTATTCAAAGTGAGGTGCACTTGTAACTTTATTGTTTGAGCTCACTTGGTGGGGGTAAGCGTTTTGTAGTTTATTTCCATTGTGGACAGAATGCTGATGGACTTGCTGTGCTACAGATCTAACTTCACGCTGTGAAACTCCAGGAAGGGCTTCTAGATAAATCCTAGGCTTTAATAAACTACTTAAACATAGTTCCAGAGTTTTCACTATGGATAGGGTAAGTGTCTTCCAAGGGCCCTTGTGTTAGGCCTTTATCACCACCTGGGAACGCTACTGGGGGTCAGTGGAACCTCTGAGAAGTAGGAGTGGTTGCAGGAAGTCAGATCCTGGGGGTGTGGTCTTGAGAGGATTCCAGGACCCGAGCCCTTTGCTCTCCATCTTTGCTTCCAGGCCACTGTGCAGTGAACGTCTCTCTGCCACACGCTCCTACCACGGTACATGGCCTCTCCGTAGCTCCAAACTACCAGGTCAAACAAACATTGATGGAAGCCTCAAAAACTGTGAGCCAAAACAAATACTTTCTCTTTTAAGTCGATTCTGTCAGGGATTTTATTGCAGTAATGGAAAGCAAACAAAATTTGAAATCACCGAACAGCGCAAAATATGGCAGTGAATTAGTCCACATCTTCCCTTTTAGTAGGGTTCAGTGCATGTGGAACACTGCTTGTCCATCAGTAACCCCAGTTCAAGTCTCATTCTTTTCTAGGAAGCTGTTCCACTGATTGACTCTACCTAATTTCTCTCTAAATTCATGGAGACAGAGTTTCAATACCTAATTCTCAAACTTAACCACATTATGCCATTATTTCATACTTTTTCTTAGACTTTCCCTATCTATCAAACATATTGTAAGCATGCATGTGCATATGGAGCGTGTGTGTGTGTGTGTGTGTGTGCACGCGTGCACATACGCACACAGGCCTTTTCTCTTGTGACTGATTTGGTACCTTACCCAGGACTGAAGTCCTAAAGAATTAACAAATAAACAAGTGTACTGTGTGCAAACCTTGGTGGTCAGTATTCGAGGGAGAGAACATATTCCTTGTCACTGGAGGAGTTTCCACAATAGAAAACCTATGTGGCTTTGAAATAAGCTCACAGAGGGTAGGGAGATGGCACCCTGCGGCCCTGCTTTGGAGACCTGGGGCCTGCTGCCCAAGTGCACCAGGAACAGCATGGCACTAGTGGCAGAGGCGAGGAGAGCTTTCCGGATGCATAGGGTTCACTGGGAAAACAAACTGTATGGCCATCACTTCCAGGTTCCCTGAAGCCACTAGGACACTTTTAACAGGAGGTTGGGGCTCCTTCCCCCCTCTTCCTAGAATCCTCTAGTAACTTCATTCCTCTTAGAAGAAAGGCCAAGGTCCTTATAGCATCCAACAGGGCCTTCAAAACTGGCATGTCTTCATCTGTTCTTTCTTTAGCTACAGGAACTTCCCTCCTCTTCCTCAAGTGAGCTAGATCCTATCTTGCCGCAGGACCTTTGCTGCAGCTGTTTGTGCATTCCTGTATTCCCTCTTGGCTCATTTTATCTTCTTTTAAAAATTACTTATTTATTTGGTACAGGGTCTCACTATGCAGCTTGGACTTATAGTGATTCTCCTGTCTCAGCCTCCCCATCACTGGGATTACAGGTGTGCTGGCCCACCATGCTTGGTTTCATTGGCCAGCATGGCATGCCTGGGGTTCTGGGACTGTCACGGCATATGGTACCAGGGATCAAGCCTGGGTCCTGAGCTTGCCATGCAGGCACTTAGACCGCCAAGCCATCTCCCCAGCCCTGCTTATTTTTTCATCTCCTTCAGGCCTTCGTTCCAAGGCCGCCTGCTCCAGGAGGTAGTCATCACTATGTGCCATCACCCCAGCACTCCGGACTCGCCTTCCCTTGCTCTATCTTTCTCTGTAGATGGGTTTTTGCATGACTCCTAATGCATCAGATAATTTACCTGTTTCTGTTCCTTTTAAGGCTCTGCACTTAACATATGCTGCAGTATTTGTTTGTGAGACAGGGTCTACTGTATATCCCAGGATGCCCTTGACCTCATAGCAATCCACCTGCTTCAGCCTTCCCAGGGTAGGAAGTGCAGGCAGGTGCCACCACACCTGGCTAAGCTTCAGGATGACATGGAGTTTGGTCCATCTGTGCTCGGCCATAGGCTGCACCTCTACTTTCTGTTGCTCAGTTATACCTGCATAGAATGACTGAGTGCACAGGCAGGGCCTTGACTGCTGATGGTGACAGCACTAGTGAGTTTTCAACATTGCTCTGATCCCAGTTGCACTGTACTGTGTTTGGGGGACATTTGTGTTACAACTGTAATGGAGTTCCATCCGCATTCTTGATTGATTTTTAAAAAGCATGTCTTAAGACTCCAGTCGAACATTTCTGCTTCTCATCTCTCTGGAAGCAAGTCACAGTTCATCAACCAGCACAGTTCATACATGCCCCAGGGAAGAGCCTGGCAGGGAACCTGGCAGAGCGAATATCTTCGTGAAGGGAAACATCCGTTGTTAATATCAACCACGGCTCCTCCACAATCAAATCAACCTTTAAGAGAGGCTGCTCTTGCCTGATTTGGGATCTTTCACAGACTGGGAAGGCTCAGCTCACTCTTCAGGGCACAGCTAGGGTCACAACACCCCCCAGGCTATCATGTAAGAAGCTGTTAATGTCCAGCTTATTGGCATGTTAGCAACCACTTGTGCATCAGAAGACATTTAAGGGACACACATGGTGGCGCTCCAGCAGGATGAGGGATGACTAGCTATAGTTCTGGGACTCCTTATTGGACATATTGCCTAAGAGGGTAAGAGCAGATTTCCTCATACAACATTTAGTTGTAATGGGCACACTTGTATTTCATTGCCCACGGTGGAATTTTTACAGCCACCACTTGAAGAGGAGTAGTTTTATCCGTGTAAGCTATAGAAACTCAACAGGAAAGGAACTAGCCAATAGCCATCTCTCTCTAGCTGCCACCTGCTCTCCCTTCCAGCTACTCTCCTGGAGCAACTGTCCCTGCCAGGTGTAGGAAGTAATTCAAAACACTGGTGGCTGGAAGAGCTGTGTCCAAACCAGGAGGGGCGGCCTGCTTGGAGCCTGCGGGGAATCGCCCACCTTTGCTCTGCTCTGTACTTGTGGCAGCTGTGGCAGACAAAACAGCTCCTGTCCACCCTTCAAAGATGTTGTCTTAGTCAGCTTTCTCATTGCTGGTCCAAATATCTGACATACAACTTAGAGGAAGAGAAATTTATTTATTTAGGCTCATGGGTTTTAGAGGTTTCAGTCTATAATTGGCTGTCTCCAGGCAAGAGGAGCCCAGTGAAAGGGTCTGGTGGAGGATAGCTGCTCATGCCAGAGTGGCCGAGAAGCAGGGAATGGGAGAGGGCATAGGAGGGGACACCTTCCAGGTTACACCCCAGCAGCCATCTCTTCCACCCAGACCCACCTGCTAACAGCAAGTCAGCACTAGCATCTCCATGATTCAGTCCTGGTCCCCAAGTGCCTGAGGACTTTAGGAGACATTTTTTTTTTTGTATTTTAGGGAAGGGTCTACAGGGTGTTCAGGGTCTCACTACTAGATCAGACTCGTAGTGATCCACCTGTTGACAGCCTTCCAAGAGCTGGGATTACAGGCTTGCACCACCATGCCAAGTCTCAATTGCCATCTCAGCATGCCCCAGGGGTAGGGCCCACACAGCAGGCCTGGGAATCGAACCCTTGGGCTCTGTGCCTACTTGTAGGTGCTTTAATCTGCTGAGCTATTTGGCTGGCCTTAAGACATTTTTAATCCAAATTCTAACAAAGGCTCCTGCCCTAATCCCTGCACCCTGTGAATGTGGAACCTAACATATCAAAGAGGGCTTTGTGGATGGGATTAAGAACCTTGGGATAGAAGATCAGCCTAAATTCTCCTAATAGGCCCAGCATCCATGCAAAAGTCCTTGAAGCGTGGAAGGAGGCAGAAGAGGACAGACAGCTGCAGCGGGCTGGGACTCCCTGCTGCTGGTGGTCTAGAGATGGTGGGGAAGCCCTCTGAACCAAGGAATGTGGAGAGTGCAAGGCAAAGGGCTCCCTGCTAGGGCTCCCAAAGGAGCACACCCTGCTCCACCTGGACCATGAGCCCCTGAGGCCCGTGTCTGACTCACACTTCCAAGTCTATAGAATAACAAATCTGTGCTGTTGTAAGTGTTTACGTTTGTAGTCATTTGTTAGAGTAGCAAGGAGAAGCTTATACAGTCCCCAAGTTTGTCACAGGACTTTGTGACAGGGCAACCGAAGAAACAGGAATGTAGTTTGAGGTATTATGTGGCAGCAAATAGGCAGAAGCACAGGCCTTCTGCAATAGCTGGTGCTGCGGTCCAGCTTTAACCTTCCCCCTTCCCCCTCCCAGTCTCATCCTAGTCTCACTGTGTTGTAGTAGAATTAAAAAATGAAAGTGAATGCACACAGATCCCAAACTTCCTACCTGAATGCCTAGCATACATTGATTTTATTTTAGGGGAGGAGAATTAATCTACTTACATCGGAAGTGGCTTGAAACACATAGATGTACAACCAAAACCCTTGATCACAAGCACAAAGACCCCTACAATACTGCCAAGAGGGTCATTGGGAGAATACACGCTGCTCGTCCTTGGGACAGCCATCCATGCAGTGATTCCTGGGTGGCCCTTGGACCCAAGGCCTGGCTCTTGCATAACACCCAGTGCTGGGCCTGAACACCACATGTGGCCTCTTGGTGTCTTCACCCACCCACCTCACCCAGCATGGTGACTCCCATGCTGGGGCCTCCCTCCTCTCAGAATGTCCTGGGGATCTTTTTTTTTTTTAAACTTAAAGCCCTGCTATATAGCTTAAAGATTTTATTTTTAATATGTTTTATGACTTCTCAGCACTCTTCCACCCAATTCAGCAATTTCAACTCAATCTTCCAGTCTTTAATTAATAGATAGGTGCATTCTTGTGTGCAGTCTTTAACATGGTATGAAGCTCAAGATAGGTAATGAGTACCTGGCATGACACACGCCTAAATTCTAAATTTTATAGCACTTGCAAAGAAGCATTTGCTGTCATTGCACTGCATTGCACAGTGGTCCCTCAAAATATATGTCCACATCCCCCCCCACCGAATCCATGAATATGAGCTTGCATAGGAAAAGAACCTTCACAGATTAAGAGAAAGATCTCAAGCTGAAGCCACCTGTGTTATCCAGGAGTTCTAAATCTCATCAATGTCTTTAGGAGAGAGAGAAGAGAAGGCACAGACACAGAGGGCAGACCTCGTAGGAACGGAGGCCAAGTCTGGAATTCCACAGCTATGGCCAAGGCATTCTTGGACCACTGACCGATATAAGAGACAAGGAAGGATCTTTCTTCCCTAGCATCTTATGGAACAGTGCTGCCCAGCTGATACTTTGATTTGGGACTCCTGGCTCTAGATCATGAAGCAATTAATTTCTATTTTCACAAGTTGTGTGTGGATTCGTTATGGCAGCAACGGGTAACTAATATAGTCATAAAACATTCAATATCTACCTGCTACCTCTTCCTGTTAACATTTATAAATTACCAGGCCTGGCTACGGTAAGATTATTGAATCACTGGGTCACACCCATTGACTGGACTGATGGTCCTAAAAACCTCACCAGAATAAACTTTCCAAAAGTCTTGAAGTACAAGGTGAGTACAGAGAGCTCCTAGGCTGAAGATAACACAGGAGTACGTCATTTCATCGCATCTTGCTTTATCATACTTTGCAGATCTGGCCTTTTTGTACAAATTGAAGATTTGTGGCAACTCTGTACTGAGCAGCCTGTGGGCACTGTTTTCCCACAGCATGTGCTCACTTCCTGTCTGTGCCACATTCTGGTAATTCTTGGAGCATCCTGAACTGCTCCATGAGTCCTGCATCTGCTACGGGGATCTGTGATCTTTGATGCTGTTATTGTGACTGTTCTGGAGCGCCAGGAGCCCCACTCGTGGAAGAAAATAGATGCAATGGGTAAATGTAGAACGGGTCCCGACTGCTTCACTGGCCTGTCATTTTTGGTCCCTCTTTCTCTTCTCAGGCCTCTGTTTCCCTGCTACACAATAATTTTGAAATGAAGCCAGTAGCAACCCCTACAATAGCCACCAAGCACCCAAGTGAAAGGAAAGTTGCCCATCTCGCACTTGAAAGGAAAAGCTATGAAAGATTAAGCTCAGGGAGGAATCCACGCTGCAGCCACGTGGTGAATGCATAGGCAACATTCCCAAAGGAAATGAGAAGAGCTACTTGAGTGGACACGTGAGTGATAAGAACTACCTTGTGGCTGATATGGAGCCCGGGGAGAGGCCCGGAAGTGGGGTCCCTGCCAGCCCACCCATTCTGTAAGCTAACTTAATCGCTGGCTCCAAGAAGCATCTCCTCTGCATTTCAGATTACAATTTCATTCTCAACAGATAAAGGGAGATACATGATGGATGAGGCAAGCAAATAGGAAAAAATAACGTATACAAGTGTGTTTACAGAAATCTGACTGTTATTCCACTCTGGAACTTAGTAGAAATCCTTTGATTGTCGTTCCGCAGTCAACAGGACTCATCTAATTGGTGGCCATGGTAACAAAATCAGGTCATACGAAGGTTCATGCTGAGACCAAGCATATGTAGATCTCCTAGTTCAAACAGACACAAAGATAAGGACCTGTTGGTAAGAGTTTGTATGCTGGGTTCAAGATGGGCTCGCCTACGCTGAGCTGGTAACACTGAGAAAACGATCATTTGTTTGCAGTCGCCATACGTTTTGCAGAAAAGGGAGAGGCTTTGCAAATCCACTGGGGGGAAAAGATAATTCAGAAATGTGAGACCAGAATGACTGCATAGATGTTGCTTCATAGATCTGTGTAATTTACTCCCTGGGGTTTGTATGTGTCTGACTTATATTTTAGACATAATTAAGTAATCAGCAGTGTACATTGTCAAATGAATGTTTAGGCTGCTTGAGGTTAAATTTTCACAGCCATAGCAGCTGCGTGGTACTAGCAACCACCCCTCCCCACAGCCAAATCCTCTCCCCTGCATACAGTCAGTTATTTAAAAATCTGTGAATGGGACTGAAATGATTTCTGCAGTCACCATTTCTGAGCAGACCTGAAGAGCAGCCACATGGTAACCACTGGATACCGGGATGACTGCACTTCACGCTAGCAGCATTGTCCGTCCTGGCTCGGGCATTAGAGTGGCAATGATATCAATTCTAGTAGGAACAATACTTTTATGTATGTAGGACTTCGTTTGATCCTCAGGCAACTCTGTGAGCCGGGACACTTTCCTCAGGATTCAGATACGAACACTGAGAGGTGGGGTGGTGGTGGTTTTGACCCATCACACTGCTTCTGCCTTTTAAAGGGAGGCTGAAGAATTCAGTTACTACCTGGAGCTAATGTGTGTGACAGATCCAAACCAAGAGCTGGTGCTTGACCAGGGGAGAGGCGATGCTGGCTGTTTCCCATCATTTTGGGGATCTGGTTGACCAATGCATCCCTACACCTAGGCATGGTCTTCTTTCTCTCTCTTGGTGACTTTCTCTGAGCAATTCCTGCGAGGATATAGAAGAAAGGGACTTAGAAAATATGCCTACCTGAGTGCGGTGCATACACCTGTAATGCCAGTGTTCTGGAGGCTGGGGCAGGATAAGCAGAAGTTTAAGCCCAGCAGGGGCAAACAGCAACTTAACGAAACATTGTCTCAAAATAAAATAATAAATAAATAAGAGGTTCAGTGTGCGCCTCTTTCTCTCTAACCTCCTTTATCACAATCCCAACTACTGCAAAAATAAGTCTCCTTTTATCTTTTTCTTTCTTTCTTTGGTCTCTTCCTTTTTTAAAAAATCAAATTGAATTCATAACTATTTTCCTTCCTCACCAGACTGAAGAAAAAATAAGGTGAGAAAGGAGGGGAGGAGGAGGGATGACCCTGAAAGATCTAGCAGTAAGTTGCAATGGATGGGTGACGTGCTCTCTCAAGTGACTCCACAGCCACCCGCCCGCCCGCCCTGGGAATAGTCCCAGGAGGGAGATTATAATGCGCTTTCTAGATGCAGGGTTGGAGGTTCAGGGAGCAGAAGGGAACTGGGGCTCAGCACACTGGCGCCTTCACTCCCCTCACCTGTTGCCCTCCGTTCTGACTCCAGTACTGCCCCCAGACAGGCCAATCCCATGGGAAAGCAGTGTTCACCTTGGTGACTACCTTGCTTGGCCTGAGTAGCCATGCCCGGTGGGCCTCGACGTCCCCAGCAGCCCTGTCTACCATATTTCCTTCGCCCAGTATCTCCCTGCCTCCTGTCTGGCAAGATTACATGGCTGGTGCCCTGCCCTCTTCCAAAAGCGCCCTGTCTCCATGGGGGTGAACTTGCTTCACTGAGATAGTAAGCCAAGCAGAGGGGGCTTGCACGCTGAGTCTGCTGCACCTTCAATCCATCTGCATCCTGCCGGTCATCTTTGTCCCTCTCTCACGCTGTCTGTAGGCCATCATGCCTCCAGCTGTCCTCTCTTTCTTTCTCTCTACTGGATTATTTCAGATCTTGATCACACACACCTCCCACTGAAAAGAAAGGAATAGTGGGCCTGTGAGATGGCTCAGTAGAATAAGCGCTTGCCTGGCAAGCACAAGGGCCTGAGTTCAATCCCTGGTTCCTCCAAAAATAAATAAATAAATTAAAAAGAAAGAAAGAAAGACCCCACCCCACCCCCACACTACTATCCTGCCTGGACTCTGTCACCTCCCAGCAGACCTAGTCTTTTCTTCTTTAATAGTAGCACCAGTCATCAAGAAGTCATGCTGCATGCTGCTGCTACTTTCTGTCCCCACCCCCTACTTTCTCTTGATCCCCTTTAGGCAGGCTCCACCCAACCTCCATTAAGGAAGTGCTTTAGAAACCACCAGGGTCCGCACATGGGCAAGCCCAAGGTCAGTCTTTCACCTTCATCTTCCCTGGCTGCAGTCCACACCCGCAGTGGACGCTGTTCCTTTTATTGCCCTGACAGCTGTAGGCGTTTTCTCTCTGTGTTCCTCCTGCCACCCTTGCAGCCACTGTTTGGTTTTCTTCTTGGGTTTCACTCCTTTTCCATATGGAGTCTCTGAAGCCTCAGTCTCGGGATCTGTTCTTTTCATCCACACCATCTCTGATGAGTTCCTCTAAGTCTCCCAGCTACAAATATACCTGTGCCGACTCAGATGATCAGACTCTACATACACGCACTGGTCAAAATATGCAGTGAATATTTAAATTAAAATTTTTATTGTAATAGAAGGCATATTGTTATCCACCCTCTCAAAATACATCCCTCACTTCCAATCTCCTTACTTCATGGCTCTTGGTACTGCTTGCAGCAGTTTGGAAGTCCTCTTTCCTGAGTGTCTTTATGAAGTCTGATCAAACTGTACAACGAATTCTTCTACCGAGTGCCGGCCAATGGGAAGACAGACTTGTAAGCACATGGCAGCGTGTCTGTCCCCTTGCATCTTGCTCACTGGCTCTGGTATGGTGTAGTGTCTGTCTCTTTCCCAAAGTCCAGAAGACTGTGAAAGGTCAGGACAATGAAGCAACCCTGGCAGGGCAACTAAAGATACTCACAGAAGAGCACTTCAGAACCGCATCAAAAGTCACAAGGACAGTGGCATAAGTGGGTCTCAAGATGGGGAGCTAAGAGACTTCAGATTGGAACTCTTGATGGCTTACACCTTAGTGTCATCATCTGTGAAATGGAAACAGGAGGCCTATAGGAGCTTCTCCTAAACACCCTATGGCATGTCCATCTTCCAGGTTGCTAAGCACTGCCAGTGGTAGAGATGCGATCTGTTTTTTAGTGTTTCTCAGGCGACAGATAGGCACCCAGAGAGAGAGAGAGACAGAGAGAGAGAGACAGAGAGAGAGAGAGAGAGAGAGAGAGAGAGAG
>NDGM011203329.1:3396-19200 GCA_002564305.1 Octomys mimax | reverse complement strand
ACTGTTCTCTCTCTCTCTCTCTCTCTCTCTCTCTCTCTCTCTCTCTCTTTCAGATTTTTCCCTCCTAGATAAATATCTAAACATGAAATGACTGGGTCATATATACATGCCATAGCAACAACATCATATGACATTCTGACACTGACAACTTGATTTCACAGATTGGGGCAACTTCCCTGACAAGATTGCCCACACTGCAGATGCCAGCTACAAGTCTGAGAATTCCCCAGGCTACCTGCACTCCTAACCAACTGGCCACAAATTCAGGACTTCCTACAGCCGTCTCAGGTTAGATAATTACCTGGGCTGATTTACAGAACCCTGGAAAGCACTGTATTTATAGTTTTATTACAAAGGACACAAATCAGAACCTGTCTAATAAAGAGACACTTAGGGTGAGTGCGGAGCTCCTGCACAGTCTTCCCGGAGGCGGGCATGACTGGCAGGTCTGTCCCAGCACATCAGCCATTAACTCACCAGGAGGCTCTGCTGAGCTTCAAGGTCCAGAGTTCTTACTGAGGTCTCCCTAGGTAGGCCAGTTGATTGAAGCGTTGCCTAGCTGACTAAGCATTTTCTCTAGCTCTTCTCCCCTTCCTAGAGGAGCTGGGGCTGCTATCACATAGCTCAAAGCCTGAGCCTCTAAACACAACGTTGGGCTCCCTGGCCTAAGCCATCCTTTCTTGAGTCATCTCTTTAACTTAAGCTCAGAGGTGCCCAACGAGACCGCAGGAATAGCAAAGGCACTTGTATTACTTGGGAAATTGCAAAAGTTTGGAAGTTCCCTCCCAGGAACCAATCAAAAATGAGCTGAATTCCTCATTTTGTAGCAGTACTATTTATGCTTGATAAATCTGAGTTAAATATATTAGTGACCAAATTAATGAATGAATATATGAATAAATAAATGACTAGGAATAACTTTTCAGTTGCATATGACCAAACCCAACTCAAACTAAATAAAATGTTTTTTGGGTTTTTTTTTTAATATAGTGGGGGAAATAACTGATAGTGTCAAAGAATGAAGGAAGGGTTTTAGACATCCTACAGTCAAGAGCTACAACCAGGCAGGCCTCCAGCAGGAAACTGGCGCTCGTCAACCATCTCTCATTTCTATTTGTTTCCACTTTATTTCATCTGTAGAAAGCCTTTTTTCTCTCTTATGAAAGAGAGCAACTATGAATCAACTATTTTGATTCATAACTTTTTTTTTTTCTCTCTCTCTCTTAGCACAAAAATTCCAATTTCAGGGGAAAACTCTTAATTGTTTTGTGTGCTCACTTCGTGGTCAAATCACTGTCCCAAATGAGGAGATGACTGTCCAGGCTTGGGCTTCACGCTGTCTTCCTGGCCTTCTGCTGTGATTGGCAGGCCAAAGAGAACCTTAGGGACTGATGGACTCCTGAAGGAAGAGATGAAAAATAACAGATGAGCGCAAGATTCTAGTACCCTTTGTATATGTGTCAGTGCTTGGAACGTTCACAAGGGGTTTTGACTTATATTCTCTTGCATAGTAATCATTCACAATGATCCTGTGAAATACAGTTGCATTTTATAGATTAGGAAAGGAGGCTTGGTAAGGGAAAAGTTTCAACTGAAAAATATCAGAACTCACAAAAACTTGGTTTTTGAACTTTAAGTCCAGAAAACTATGTCTCTAGTTTGTACTCTATAGTCCAGGCAAAGAGTCTGCATATTCTTTCATCAACTGTTCATTCCCATATTAAATGAGCACCTATAACAAGACAGTGGTTGCAGCAACAAGCAGGACAATGACGTTGCCATTATTGAGCTTATATTCCAGCGGAGGAAATGGATAATGATTTTTAGCTGGTAGCACCATGAAGACAATGAAACAGGGCAGTAGGATTGGGGGCATTTGGGGTGGTTGTCAAGAAGGGACTGCCAGAGAATGGTCATTGATTCTGAGAGCTGAATTAAGGTTGCAGGCCCCTACTCCCTTCAGCTGCAGCTTGGGTACATGGACCTCAGCACTCCTTAGCATTGATGCCCATGACAGACCAGCCCACCCAGAATGTTCTCCGTGGCCTTGAGGGTACTTTCTAACTCAGTACATTTACCAGATCTGAAACCTGGAGGGAACCAGGAGAACAAACAAGGAACAACCCAAACTGGAGCTTGAAGTATTTAAATGCAGCTAAGGGTGATGTTTCAGGCTTTTCTGAGAAAAAAATCACGGATGCTCTTAGGGTAGTAGCACCATTCTCACCTGGCTTGGGTGGCCCACCCAGGATGCTGTGTGGTCTTTCCAGGGGCAAAAGCATAAACCAATTGCAGTCTTGTTTCAGGCCAAACCTTTGAAGTTGTGATGAAAACCAAACCCATTCCTGGCTCCTGATACAAGGAGGAAACAAAGAGAGCAGCATTCCCATTCCTTCGGGAAGCCGGCCCAGTCTCCCTGGTAGCCAGGAAGCCATGTAATACGTCCATGTCAAAACCAATGACTCCCCTGGGAGATCATCAAATTAAGATCCTTCCATTGAAAAGCCTAATGCTATTGATTAAAGAGCACAAACCAAAATCAGACCTCTCCTGGCCCTGTAGTTGGATGGATTTATGTTCTCCCTGTCTCTAAATCTTGAGCTAGAACACACTTGGTGCTCCTGGGAACTCAGGACTCAGACAATAAACAGAGCCCTCTATTCTTTCCCGGAAGATGTCTGTGTCAGTCTCGGTAAGGGGAGCTAGGGGCTTGTCTGATTTCAGGCCCATACTTTCTGAGCTTCTATGTAGCCTGAGAGCCCCCATCTTTATAAATGCTGGATAATGCCACATTAAAAGCACCCCCAAGCACAGGTGGGCACACTGAAGATACCCATCCCCAGATTAACAGAATTAATGATGTTATCTTGTCATGCCAAAATCTCTGTGCATTTGGCAGTCTTTGCCTTGATGCAAGCACCATGGAAAGTGATTGACATTGACCAACTGGCTGTGCTCAACACCTGTAGGGGAGGGAGAAGGTCTTACCCATTTGTGCTCCTAAATTTGAGGCGGGAGCCTTATGACAAGATGGATTAGCAAGAGAAAGAGCGTACCTATTTATCTGTGCTTTATCTGACATGAGGATACCCACAAGGAAATGAAAGCTCAAAGAAAGCATTTTTAAAAGTGTTTATTATAGTAGATTTGAGGAAAAGTGGACAGTCATGGAGATGCGTGAAGACCACTGAGTGAGTGTGTGGCTGGGGCAACTTCCCGAGGCCCGGTGGCTCCGATTCCTCTCTGTGTCCCTTCATCTTTGGACAGATGGACACACTTTCCATCTAGTACAGAGAGGGCACTTCTTATGTGAAACCCTTGATCTGTTTCAGGGGAGGAGAGAGGGGGAAGGAAAGTTGCATTGATTCTCCTGCTTCTGCCCATTTCTCAAGCCCTTAGGTTTGAGCTATTCAGTATGCCAGGGAGTAGCATATTTTGAGGGAGCAGCCCTGAACCCATAATTCAGTCTTCTCTCCCTTTTCTTGACTGCTACAGAACTCCTGCACCTCCTTCAAAGGCCTGTTCCAATGTTGTTTTTATGCTCTCCCCTTCCCAAGTCCCCAGCCACCAGAACTGTCCCCACGGCACTTTCTTCACGTGTGGCATTATCACGTGGCACTGCCGCATGTATGTATACACATTTGTCTTCTCCGAGGCTTCAAGTGTCTTGGGGAAAAGCACACATTTTCTTCATCTCAGTCTCTGCCATGCTCTGCACAGTGGCTGGCTGGGGCTACAAAGTCAGGAAGTGTTTTTGAATGAATAATTCAGTAAGTGAGTGAATGAGCAAACTGGGACCTTTCCTCACTTTGAAATCTCTGCAGCAGTGGGCTACAGGTTTGAGAGCATAGATCAGAATCCTGGCCTAGTTAAACTGATATAATGGTCTCCCATTTAATAAGCAATAACTCATCATACACACACACACACCCCACTACCACCTCGACCATCAGTGCTATGCTTTCACTGAGTCTGTCTGTACTTCGCCATCATTGAGAACTGTGTAAGATGAACAAAGATGCTGAAAGGAAACAGCCATTTGTGGGACATGAACCAAAGACCTGATTGAAATGGATGAAGTTATAAAAGAGAGAAATCCTCCAACTGACCTGCTGGACCAGACTTGGAGATCAGTGGAGGGAGGGATAACACAGCCATGCCTGTCACTTCTAAAGGCAAGCTCATCCAGAAGCATAGCGAGCCAGGTTGAAGCTGGAGAAATTCACTCCCACAGGAAGATTCCAGAACTAGGCAGCACAGAAGACAGATAATAGGATTTCTTTTTCTGCACATCTTCAAAAAGATGATAATTTCTCTCATTGCTACCCCTCCTTAATCTACATAGTCTGGCCATGGAACAGAAGACTGGAGTCTCTGCCAGCCAGATTATGGGAATACCCTATTCTGTTGCCAGGATACTGGGTAGCCCACCACAGTGGAGCCTTCTCCAAGCCCCCATTCCACGCAAAGAGGTATCAGTAATTAAAGCCCATTTCTTCCTGACATCAGCAGAGGCTATCATAGCAGGAGGGGCTACATGTCCCATGAAAGGAGGTGAAGCCAGGGCTGTTAGCTACTAACTGCAAGTCTTTCCTCCCAGGTGGTAGGAAGCGAAGCCAGGTGCAGAAAGCAGCTGAATTGGATAATGTCATGGGGTGGAGTTGGGGGACAGTTTTGATACAAAGGAAATGCTCATTCCAACAAAAGGAAATCAAAATTCCAGATGATCCCACAGGGAGAAAAGGTGAATGGGAGGGAAATGAAATGGAAAACACCAACAAATTGGAAATCAGGCCCAGAGGCAGAGGAAAGGAATTGATTGGAATGCTCTGGAGCAAGGAGACAGCTCCCCAAAGAGCCAGTCTTTCCACAGAGGACCTGAGATCCTGCAGGTCTGAATCACACTTCCGTGGAAGAAGTGTGGCCCAGTGCATTGCTAATTTATCAGCAAAGAGGTGGCCCAAGCCAAGGCTCCCCTTGCCTGAAAGTCTACTGGTCACCTCACAAAGACTGGTGGGTTCTCTTGCAAATGATAACTTCCTGGTAAGACAAAGAGCTAACTGGATATCCTTGAAAACACAGTGAGATTGCAGATGTCCAGACATATACTGGACAAACGTCCCAGAATGCAGGAGTGGGCTCCACTGAGCTCCACATCTGAACAGTTCTCTATCTGTGGAGAGTGCCTGGGGATTCAGCAATGTTTCCCTCTGAGACAAGAGGAACATTTTCACTGGAAGAATGTTGAACACTGAGTCCTACACAAGCTTTCTCTAACTCCTAATTTCCTGTTGCAACCAGCCCAGAATTTTGGCTCCCTCTGAATTTCTTTTTTTTTTTTTTCTTTTATATCTGTTTTTAGTAAGACTCTACAGGGGTTCCCTACATAGATCAGAATCACAGTGATCCACCTGTGTTCAGCCTCCCAAGAGCTGGGATTACAGATATGCCACCATACCCAGTCTCAATCTGTCTCAGTGTGCCCCAGGGGCAGGGCCGGCACGGCACTCCCTCAGAATTTCCCGCTCACACAGAGATCTTTGGCCTCTGCCTCTCACCACCAGAAGTCACCTTGCTCTTGCTTTCAGCTTCCTCCTGTGTGTTGACCCAGCTTCCGCCCAACGTCTGCCCCAAATCATCCGGATATAACTCCATTATTTGCACTGTCAGCACCACATTCCCCTGAGCTCCTTTGCAAATGTCATTAAGTCACTATATTGTATTGCTTTGGGCCTAACTTAGTCTGAGGGCCCCCAGGAGCTACTTGGAGCCATTCTTCTCTGACCCTTTCTCTAAAGCCAGAGTTGTGGGTACAGCAAGTACTCTACCAGCTGACTGACTTCTAGAAGTTTGGACCCTACCACTTGGCAAAACTTTCACAGCTAAAATACTTTGGGGAAAGCATCTATGATGCTAGCTCCATAAACCAATATGTTGGGCTCTAAGCTGTCCCTGTTACCTACTGAATCTCCCAGGAGAAAGTCTGTGAATTGAGGTGGATCTCAAATGTTTGGGTATAATCAGAAGGATACAAAACTGCTTGAGAGACAGTTAAAAGAAATAGAGCTTGTACTCCTGGAAGAGAGATGCTCCAGCTTTACCTGCAAGCCATCTCTTATCGTGAGCCAGGGTGAGATACAGAAGAAAGAAAGGACTCCACCTTGGGCTCCAGAAGGACAAAACAAGAGCCTGTGAAAATTAAGCCAATGTACACAGACTTCTCAATAGAAGAAACCGTGTATAACAGTCCAGGCAACCTCAGCCTTGAGACACCTGCGCATCTTCTTGTGAGAAGGATACAGTTGTGTGAGGACCAGTCATGGCGATGTTGGCATGAAATAAAGAGAGAAGACAACAGTGGATGAGCGGGAGATGAGAGTGGACCACGTGGCCCTGGAGAAACCAACTGCTGCCATTACCATAGAAGGACAATGACTAAAATAGCTAGGGACTCCAAAGCCTTCAACTACAATTTTCCTAATCTTGGCATCAGAAGGTCTGGAGAGAAGTCTGGAGGTCATTTCTTAAAACCTTCCCATCCCTGGGCAGCCCTGCTCAACATTGTGTTTATCAACTGTGTATTTAACCCAGAAGTTTCCATGGCAGTTAACTGGCCTTTCTATAGGCTGTATCTGGAGCAGGTGACGGGGTCTGCAGTGGCAGGAGATGCAGAGGAGAGCTGTTCAGGCCGCGCATCAAGCTTCAGAAATGTTGCTGAGGGCACCATCATTAGCCTGGGGACCACTACAGATGTACAGAGATCTTTCTGTCCTGTGCCAGAGAGAAAGAGTTTGGCGAGGGAGCCTGGCTCAGCTGGAAGCAGTGAAACAAGCACGTTGCATTGTTGAGCCGCCTTGCCAGCTGCTGACAAGGGAGGGTTTTACAGGCAGAGTGAACCTATGGAGGGATGGGAGTCGCTTGGAGACAAACACACTCACAGAGTTCTCTGTGCTGGAGCTGTTTTGGAAGCTGCTGTCACACATACCTTCAGCAAAGAGAAAGAAGGAGAGGGAATGACGGCTACGACGGAAGTTGGGCATGTTTCCCCATCAGTGCCGCTATTCTGTAATTCTCCTCCTTCATTACAGAAGCTTCCTTTCAAAATAATAGGGGAATGGCATGACTCATGAGCACAGTGTCTTTGCTCCCCAAGGAGGGAGGAATCAGTGGGCTCACAGGGCAGCTGGTGGGATTCACCCTGGCTGGTCCTATTCCCAGAATCCCCTGGGGCTACTGCATACTGCTTACCATGGGCCAGCGCCTGCCTTGTGATGCCAACCCTTTAAACCTTGGAAACATCTGGTGAGTGTTTCACTCTCTGCACAGGTGGTTGGCATCCTGTGGGCACAGCCATCAGATCTCAGAGTGGGCATGGGCCAAACTGTGCTCCTGGTGATAGAACAAGAAGATTAACTGGGCTGGGATCCCGTTACAGGAAAGTGTGTGATACTGACTAATTCCTGCTACGAATCCTTCCTTCTCAGCCCTGACCCCCCACCCCAACAAAGTTGTACTTAGGTGCCATCCCTGTCCTCATGGCTTCAGACTCATCTGTCTCTGCCTCTGATTGTCACCCAGCACTGGCTGCATCTGTTTATTCATCCAGCAGGTTCTGAGTCCCCCAAAGGATCCTTTCCTCGGGCCCTTAAATTTGTACCTGAGATTTCAAAGTGCTCAAGGATAGAGAAGACCTGAGACCAGAGTGAGCCAGGGAAACCCCTTGGGACAAAATTCAAAGAGTTGCACACTCTTAGGCTCCTTCAAGCCCAGATTAGGCCCCAAGAATAAATGCCTCTGAAATAGGCTTTAAACCACCCAGCCCGTTCACTCCAGTCCTGGCCCTGAGGAACAAAAAAGAAAAGAATATTAATTGTTGAGAATAAACCAGATAAAGGCACTAAATTCTTTCATTTATCTTCATAGTAATCCTATAAAATGGGTACTGATATTTTTATTTACTGTAGATAAAGAAGAAGCAGTTACACATTTGTACCTTATGGATAGTCTCAGAATGAATATAGGCCCAGAAGTCCAGCCCCGACTCTTCCCCATGCTGGAGTTCTACCATGCAAGGCCTCTGGCAAAGTGCACAGCTGCAAGCCTGTGTTAGGCACAGGAAGTTCTGTGAGTGAATGAAAGCTCTATCACCCTGGACAGGAAGAGGGCAGGTGGAGTTCTGTCCAGTGCCCCCAAATCCCGGCCCTTTGGCTAAAGCAGGGGCCTGGGACTCTATTTACCAAGCTCCCTAGCTGGTTCCAAGGCTCCATCTGGAGGTGAGGACATTGCCCTTTATCAGCCTTCCTGAATGCACCTTGTGATGTGTCACGACTTCGGAGCAACAAGTCTTCCCTTGAGTCTGCCTTGACCTCAGGCCTTTGACTGCAAACCCCTCTTCCCCCTGCAGGGGGCCTCCAGCTCAGGAGCACAGGTTGCCAAGATGTACGGGGTTCCTCCTCAGAAGGGACCCCCCCAAGACCAGTAGCCACTGCCCCAGCAGCCTGTCTTACTGGTTGCCCCAGGTTGCAAGAATAGCACTGGAAGGGACCTGACTCCCCTTGGGTGCTATGTTGGGCTAGGATGGGGGTCTCTGCCAACAGCCCACCAGGCCCGGATGGTTCTGGACCCCAGCCTCCCCTCTCCAGTCCCATCTTTACTTCCACATTCCCTTCTACAACCTCACCACCAAGAAGTACAGCCCAGCCAAGCAGGATATTGGACAGGGAATAACAGTACGCAGAAGATGCAAATGGAGAGCAGGTGTCCAGGCCAGCCTGAGGGCGCCTTTCCCATCCCCAGCAGCAGAGCCAGGGCAGCCAGGGCATCCTGCCTCACGCCAGGGTTCCAGAGTGGAGTAGAGAGGATCCAGCCTCAGGCTGGGTGCCAAGGGGCTGAGATCAGCAGGTGGCCTAGCTAAGAGCCAACCCGTCTACCCTGCTGAGAGACCAGAGGCCTATCCCAGAAATGGGGCTCAGTGGATTCACCCACACCTCCCTGCCCCTCCACCCTCATTACCTCACTGGAGACCTAAGTCTTCAGCTGCCCTCCCTGCCCTTGCATTGGCTGCCTCACCTTTCTGTGTGCCTTTCGCCTGCTGATCTGACAAACCCTGCCTGATGCTCCTGGCACCCCTGATCCAGTGCAGTCTTCTTTTCCTGGGGTGCTCGTCCCAGACTTTCAGGGGGATTCCCTGCTTCTCCCCTGGGGCTCCCATCTTCTCTGCTCTCATGCCTTCTCCCCTGTACCCACCTCCCTGTGGTCTTCTCTTTCACTTGGCAATCCCTGTTTCACCTGCAGTGATCCCTTTCAAATGCTGCCCTTCTTCTTCCTTCTGTACCTGCTCTAGCTTTCCCTCCTGTGTGTACCCAAAGCACTGCATCCACCCCCAACCCCCAACCTAGTCTGTAAGTTCCTCAAGGGTAAAGACAGTCCTTCTACTCCAAGCCAGCTCACCCCGTCATGAGCCCTCCTATGCCTGCAGCTCCTCCAAATTTAATAGAAGTCATTAATAGATGGCTGGTGGCCCTGAGTTCAGATAGGAAGCTGTCCTTTGGATAGTGGTGCCACAGAAGGCTCTCTTCAGATGGCCTTCCTAGAAAGGAAGTTCTGCCTCTCATCTAGCCTCATTCTGCCCTGCTTGGGGCTCATTTTTATTCCTCACTGAAAATAGAAAGCAGTGGATTAGCTTCCCTGAAATAATAACCTTTCTCAGGCTGTAACCCTATCATTAAATCACCTTTGAGTCACCTTTCTTCTTCAGGCTAAATACTCCCCGTTCTTTTCATGTCTGCAAAATGTACTCCCTGCCCTGTAATTAGTTTGGCAACACTTCTGAGTTCTCCTCAACTTCTCCACACCCAGAACAAAGAAGGGACGTGAGAACAGAGCAGAAGAAAGTGAACCAAGGACCTACTATGTGCCAGAGGCCCCACTAAATTTAGTCTTCCTGGCAATACAATCCCCTTGTATTGTTGCTGTTTACCTATTGTACAGCTGGGGAAACAGAGACCTAGTGGGACTGACAGAGTTCAGTCTTAGCTACTGACAGCTGGGCCTAGGTAATCCTGTCACGGGCTGTCTTGGGCACTGTAGGACATTTAACAGCAACCCTGTGCTCTACCCACTCAATCTAGGTAACAACCTCCCCATTACAGTCCCAAGAACAACAAAATATCACCACGCATTAACACATATCCTACAAGAGGAAGACAAAACCACCCTTTGTTATAAATTACTTTATTAGAAGAATTTTCCAGAAATCAATCAACTCATAACAGAGACTAAACTCAGGTCTGTCAGCTTCATAGAATTTTCTTCCTACCAGTCCCATAAAACCCCCACAGATACAGTCTCACCTGGGAAGACAGTAGGAGAATGGTGCTATGTTGTCTACCTTTCCCATTCCCCATACCAAACTTGCATCCCTACCCATGGGAGTGGGGTCAGCTAACAGATTCCTCTGCTCCAAATCTAACCACACGGTTCACCCCACTCAGTCTGAAACAATTACTGTAACCTTGGGTCCACCATGGCTACAGGAACCTTTCTACTCCCAGTCAGTTGTTCAGTATCCTGAACATTAGGCACAGCAGAGGAAATAGAAAACAGATCCCTCTCATCCAAGAGCAGAAGACCTAGCCTGGGAACCAGATAGACCCACACGCAGTTCTCACACTCACTGAGAAATGCACATATCCCCCCCACAGGACTTGGGCAAGTAGGAACACAGAGTCCACCAAACGGTTGCTTGGACTGAAGGTGCCAAGCAGTCAGTCTAAGGAGTCAGCTGAGACCAGCCTGGCACAGGGAAGACACTGCCGTAAACGGAAGCAGATGGATATTGTGGACTGCAGGTTGTGGGGGGGATTGCATGCCTATGGGATGCAGGGTGTTGGGACCAGGTATCTGAGAGCTGCCTTTCCATTCCTGTGCACCAGAGTCCCACAAGCACTGCCCAACAGGATGTGCTTGGAGCCAGCTCCTGGCTCCATCCCCTCTCCTCTCTCCAGGTGTCAAGGACAGAAAGAGACACCACACTGGCACATGGTGAACTTTTCCACTTGAGGCCAAGCTTACCCAAAGCCACAGCAGGCCTGTCATAGCACCTCCGTTTCCCTCTACCTATCAACACCAGGCTTCCTCTTCACGTTCCGTGTTAAACCTGCTCTCCCTCCATCACCCACTCTACTCAGGCCGCAGGAGCCTGACAATCCTCCCTGCACAGTCTCATGCTCCCATCAATATTCTCATTTGTATTCACTCATTCAATACGTGCCTTTGAGCCTCTTCTCTGAGCCAAGGATTGGAAACACAGCACTGTACAGAGCAGACAAGAATCCCACCCTCATCAGACATTATCCTACCCAAAGGTTCTGGCCTTGTACATTCCGTCTTCGACTCTAAAAGCCCTACCCTGCCTCCAGCTTCCAGCCTGCAGCCTTTCTCACCTCTTCTTCCACCTAAGCAGGCTCGTTGCCCCTGTCTTCTGTCTCTTCTGAGTGAGGCGCACCATCAGCTCATTGCCTCTCCTTTTCGTAGTGCGTCTGTCCTCTCTGCCAACTCTGATGTGAGGTCACAGGGATACAAGGACTCTTCCTATTCCTCCCTGCAGTCCTGTAGCACCAGGAGAGTGTCTAGCATTGAGACATTATAACAGCATATGAGAAAACCATTAAGCTTCATATGGTCACATGCTTATAAAGGATCAACCACCATCATAAGTATTTAAAAAGAATCAGCTCGTGTGATCCTGATCACAAGCCCATGGGGGTTGGTGGGGGCTCATCCAGGGTGGAAACACAGGTGGGGGTGGCCATAGTGATGGTGGTTGTGGCAGCAGAACTGATTATTCTACATGCCAGGGGAGCAGAGCAGGTGGCTACAGAATGTGGCTGTGGAGCAGGACCTGGCCAGGAGCTCTGGCTCCATCACTTACCAGCTGGGCAACCTTGGGCAAGTGGCTTCTATCCCTTTGGCTTCATTTATTTTCTGTAAAATAAGGATAATTCCAGCCTCTGCATCTGAGAGGTATGTGACAACCACATGAACTAAGACAGATAGTGCACCCTGGAATAGAGCCCAGCACAGGAAGCCCCCAGTACATGGTGCCTGCTATTATCATTGTTGTTGTGGTGGTGATGTCCCCCTTCTAAGAGTTACCCACACCTGCCTCCTACCCCCCCCCACCTCATTCCACATCCTGAACTGAGCAGAGGAAAATCTGAGTGTGGTAGATGAGAAGAGACTCTTCAGTTGTTGCCTTATTCCTCCTCCTCCAATAAATGAGCCCTGCAACAAATAGATCCCAGACGTCATGACTCATTTATGATAACCCAGGCCCTTGGGACCAGAGAGCGGGGTAGAGCTCTGCTTAGGTGTTGACAAGTATGGAGAATGCAAAGACAGGATCCAAGAACATAGCCCGGGAAGCCAGGCTCACATGATGGTTATCATCTCTCTTCTGCCACTGAAGAGACTGTTGAGCTCTTTCATGAGAAATCTGATGCTGCTATGAGGAAAAATAAATAACTAACCAGCAGCCTCAAAATGTGGGCATAAAATGATCTCCCAGGGGAGGCAGCTCTATTTATGTCAGCTACAAATACTAAAGACTTGTTCATCCACCACTTCTTTGTGTTGTTCGGCTCCCTGGCACACGACCTTTATTCCATCTGTGTTCTGCAGGGTACCAAGAGTGCTAAGCTCAGTGTTTCACATCCTTTTGCAGCAGTTGCGATCTATGGCAGCCCCTTCCTCCTGGGCTTTCATCTCCGCATCCCTCCATTTCTGCCCGCAGCAGTGAAGCATCAATTATACACTCCAATTATGTGATTATACATATTTTCGCTAATTAATAATAATTCTTGCTACTCGTTCTGCCAACTCCCATTGGAGGACTCCAGAGGGCATTGGAGAGATAACTGTAGCTTTGCCACCCAGGAGGGAATGAGCAAGGCTGTGGAACTCCCAGGATGAAAGGGAAACTGAGGCACCGTGCAGTACCTCCCCTCAGTCTGTGATAAAAGAAAACACTGAATCTAAGCCTGGCCTTTGTCTTGGTACAGGACATGCTCAAGCACATGGCCCCCTGGAGGAGGAGGTGGCAGGAAGAAGAAAGTAGTTTAGCCCAGGGGTAGTACTTTGTAGGTGTTAAATTGACTGTCATTAAGGTTCAAAGTTCCTCTTATTTACAGAAATCTGGATTTTTTTGGTTCATATCATACTGGGCTTCTCTCTTGAGATTTTATTTCATACGCTGCGAGGAGAAGTTATTTTATGATCTAAATAAAAGCATAGCTTTAGTCCCCTGAGTCATATGCCAGAGCAGGATGGGGCTGCAAAGCCTGCTCAGTTTTTAGAAGCAGCAGCTTGAAATCTAGATCTAGGGAAAACCGTGGATATCTCAACATTGTGTCCACTGTTGGTTGAATTGCATAAGGCAATTTTTGCTTTTCCCATTTACAGGGAATACTGGGATCTTAGGAGTGACTTGCCCATTGTCAGGCCACCTATAAGTGACACAGCTGTGACTTAAACCAGGGTCCAGTGCCTTTCAGAATGAGTACCTTTTCCACTGTGTCATGTTGATAACATAGCCAATTAGTGGCAGAAGACTTGAGAACTTTGAAGCATACGACAAATACGTGAGCTCTCGGAATCGGAGAAAAGCCAAGCTGACAAAGAGAACGAGACATTCCACACTTAAGCTCAGTCTTCCCGAGGCCAGATTTCATTCTGATTGGGGCACAGACACAGCAGCCCTAGTCATGGCAAAAAAAATCAATCAAAGCAGATTTCAGACTGAAGAGACTGGTCATTTGATGGGCCTGACTAGTTCAGGTCAATTGCTTCATTCCGGCCACGTTAAAGTCTTGATGCCAACAGGCTGAATGATGTTGAGATTACATTTGAGCACTCAGTACCAGAAAGCTTTTGGGACCTGGTACCAGTGTCAGTATGTGTGTATCAATAACACACACACACACACACACACACACACACACACTGCTCAGTAGCATGGGGCTTCAAATAGGTGACAAAGCTAAGCATGCTGGGAAATCATCCCCACCACTCCACAATGGGGAGACAGGATCAACACCTATTCTATATTGACTCTACAGGAAAGGGCAGAGGTGCTCAACAGACTTGCAGAGTGCAGGCAGGCCTATACCTCATGCTCAGAAACAAGCAAATCTAGTAACAGGAGGTGGAGCTCGGTGTCTATCAATACTCCACCCCATGACAGAGCCCAACAGAGAAGTAGCCAAGCCCTGAATCATTTCATCATAGGAGCAAGTCTGAGAACCCTGCCACCACCTGCCCTCTCTGCATAGTTCTGGAAAAAGGACAGACTCTCGGCATTTTAATTCCAGCTCAGAGATTAAATGTGACCTCTCCTATAGCTTAGCAATTCTTTCATAAAACTGATTTGCTATGCTGTGTTCTAATTATCCGCATCATCTATTGCCTGCACTAGAGGTGAAAAGAATGGGCATTAAGTGCTATTATGCTAAAAAAAAAAAAAAATTACAAATAATCTGTAAGTACATGAAAAGATGTTCAGCATCATTAGTCATCAGGGAAATGCAAACTGAAACCACAATGAGATGCCACTACATATTCCTTAGAATGGCTACAATTAGAAGACTGAAATTTCAAGTGTTGACAAGGACCGGGAGCACCAAATACTCCTTATATGGTTCTGTGAAGTAGACTCTCATACCTTTCTGGTAGGAATGCAAATGCAAAGCCATTCCTCAGAAAACAGGCAATTTCTTAAGAAATTAAACATGCACTTACCATAAAACCCAACACTTCACTTGTAGGTGTATACCTAAGAGAAACAAGCATGTGTGTCTACATGCAGTCCCATACACAAATGATTTATTTATAATACCCTCAACTGGAAACAACTCAGATGTCCGTCACCAAAGAGGGAATGCATAAATAAACCATAGAGCAGCTACGCAATGGATGGGATGCTGCTCAGAAAAAACACAGAATTCACTGCTCATCAATGCAGCAAAATAGGTGAGTCTTAAAAGAAATATGCTGAGTGAAAGAAGACAGACATGAAAGGGTCTATGCTGCATGATTCCATTTATCTGAAACTCTAGAAAAGAGAAATCTAATCTCTTGTGGCAAGAAAGCAGATCAGTGATTGCCTGGGACCAGGGGCGACGGGGAGATTGAGTAGTAAGGAGCACCAGGGATGCTTGGGGGTAATGGAAATGTTTATATCTTGATTGTGGCGGTAGTTTCATGAGGGTTTCATTCATCAAAGCTCAGTGAGCTCCACACACTTAAAATAGGTCTATAAATTATATGTCAATAAAGCTGGGGAAAGGCCATGGGTAAGATTACTATGAATAACCTTAATTTTGAATTTAACAGACAACTTTAAGTTAATAACACTTAAATATAATCCAAATTTAAAATAGAAAGAACTAATGTCAAATAAATGCTTAGAGAGAAATATACACGTGTGCATGGACACACACACACACACACACACACACACACAGAGGCATGAGCATACACATATACACAGAGAGATGGTCTCATAACACACCCTATCATGGGGGCCCAGAAATACATGAAAAGTGCCCCTGTAGGGTTTTCTTAAAAGGATGGAAAGTATACCACAGAAGAAAAATGAGGCAAAGAGATTTTTTTATCAGCAGCGTTTAGGGCCAGGGAGATAGCTCAGTGTCATAAGCAACTGCCTGGCAAGTGCAAAGTCCTGAGTTCAATCCGAGAGAGAGAGAGAGAGAGAGAGAGAGAGAGAGAGAGAGAGAGAGAGAGAGA
>NDGM011203319.1:0-16081 GCA_002564305.1 Octomys mimax | reverse complement strand
AACTCAGGCCCTTGCGCTTGCCAGGGAAGCGCTTATTCCACTGAGCCGTCTCCCCGGCCCGTGAAGTGCGCTTTTGATGTCAGCTCCACATACCACGCTGTGCTCAGCAGTGGGGAAGGAACAGTAATACCCACCTAGTTCCTCCCTTCAAAGCCCACGTCTAGTAAGGGTGCAGGAGGTCCGACAAGGCAGAGCCGCAGGAGGCCTAGATGTGCGGAAGCGGTCCTGAAGGATGGCCGGGATTCGGGTGGGGAAAGAAGGCAGAGTGCAAAGCGGGTCTCTTGTGGCTTTTCTGCCCTCTCTCTGCCATCCCACAGCCAGAGGAGCAGCAGAAGCAGGCGGGCTGGTCCTTGCAAACTGGCAGAGCTCTTGGCTTGCCTGTTCAAGTCATATATTTTCAGAAGCTTCTGTGGGGTGCAGGGAAAATTAAGTGGGGCTTGCTTGTTAAGAAATTGGTCCTGGAAAGAAAAAAGTTTTGGGAGAAGACCTTTGCTGGGCAGGGGCACTAGCCACGGTGCTGGCTTTAGACCCTGTGCTTTAGGAACTCAGGGAGGCAGCTGGGGAAGAGTGAGCCAGCGTGGTACTTGGGGCTAAAGGAACGGAACTCATCTTCTGACTCTGTCCTGACAAGTGTGGCCTGAGAGCTGATCTCTCTCTGAGCCCCAAGGGTCAGAGGGCCGCACTGCATCAGAGTAGGGGCAGCTGCAGTCATTGCCTTGTTCCTGCTGAGTTCTGCTTGACATACATTTACTTTTAGTGCTTATTTCAGTTTAAGAGACTTTCCGTAGCCCTTTGGAAATACTCTGGTAGGGTGCTAAATAGGCTGCTAGCGTGGATAGAGGTTCTGCTTCATCTAATATGTTATGTGCAGTGTTCTTCTCTCTTCCCTCTATGATGAGAAAGAAGTATTGCTGGCCCCTTGGGGATTCTATTGCTTTGCAGTCCCCGCAACAATCCCTCGTGCATTATATCCTTGCTGACACCTCCTCCACCAAGTGCCAGCTGGCTGGGTCTGAGGGGACAGAGGACACCTCAGAGACCTGACTTTGTCCTGAGAAGAACTCTGGGGACATCTGAGAGGGCAGGAGGCTGGACCACATGGGGCGAGCAGGTCCTCACTTGTTTTTTTTTTTTCTGCTCTCCAGGTTGCTGTATAAAGCCATCGACTCGAACGGAGAGAACATCGGCCCGGTCTACAACTACCGTGTGGAGATCTCCATCTTCTTTATCATCTACATCATCATTGTTGCTTTCTTTATGATGAACATCTTCGTGGGCTTTGTCATCGTTACGTTTCAGGAGCAGGGGGAGAAAGAGTATAAGAACTGTGAGCTGGACAAAAATCAGGTTAAAATCACACACTGTTTGTGCTTCTGTCCCTTCAGGAAGAGTGGAGCATATCCTCTTCCGAGTGTTTCCCCACGCTCAGGGAGGGCAGCCCCTGAGCTCAGCCCAGTCCAGAGCATCCTCTCTCCTGGGTCTGGTCCCCCTTCAGGAGCGACACCCTAGAAAATTAGGTCCCCAGATACAGAAAAGACTTTGTGATTGTGAAATCCATCCTCAGAGCCATTAGTAGAAATCCCCGCTTGCTGTGGCCATGAGCCACTAGTTACAGGTCAGAACTAATCTGGTGGGATTATGTCGCCTGGAGTGTGAAACACCCTTCAAATTTCCACAGTCCCTCCCAAGAGACTATTTAATATCTACTTAGAGTAGATGTTTCTCACCTTGATATGGGTCATTCTTTCAACCTGTGCTTCCTGGGCACTCCAGGATGGTCAGCATCCCTGGCCATTGCTACCCACTAGAGGCCAGTAGTATCCCTTTCCTCCAGTGAGAACCAGAATTATTCCGCATTGGTGGTTGTCTTCTGGAGAAGCTGAATTGTCCCTGGCCTAGAGCTGCTAGCTTGGGGAGAGCCCTCTAACACCATGGGGGAGGTCGGACACTTTACCTTTGGGACTAAGGTTCTAGCGGCATTAGTCACTCTTTAGTGCCTTGTTTTAGGCAGTCTGGCAGAAGTGGGGGCCTTTGGCTGTGTTTATGTGGTAACAGGGAAGCCAAGAGCCCCATGCTGTGGCCCTGCTGAGCCTGTACTTGCTCTGTGATGCTAGGGGCATGCCTGCCCTTCCCAGGGCTTGCTTCCTCATCTCTAAATGGAGAGCATGAAGAAGCTGGATCCCACAAATGGCTGTGAGATCAGGAGTCTGTTCTAGGAGTTTAGTTTCCCCAGTCCTACAGCTGCCACATTTCTGCTTAGTGATGGCAGAGTAAACAAGGTGACTCGGCAGCCTGGGCCTCCTGAGGTAAAGTAGCAGTGCCCTGATGAAGCATTCCGTCCCAGGCTTGGCTGCGCTCACTGCAGGGAATGTGGGGCTGTGCTGGTTTAGCTTGCAGGAGGACTTTCCTTTGAGTTACCAGGGGTCCTTGCAGGACTTCCCCCGCCAGTGACAGAGGAAGCCTGGATCAGCTCTCTGTCTATTGCAGGCCAGCCAGGGAGGGTTGGGGCCATAAGAATGTCTGCAATGAGGTCCCAGAGAGGCTCAAATCCAGGGGCGGGAAACGTTGGAGTCGGTATGTGAGGTCAGAGCAGCACCAAGTCCTGGACGCAGGAAGCCTGTCTGAAGCCCACACCCAGAGTCAGAGCATTAGAGAAGGAGCAGGGCTAGGTCTTCAGGGGGAGCTGAGGGCATTTGGGGTTGGAGGCTCCCTCTAGCTGGCTGCAGAGGACAGACCAGGGTCTGTCCCTCAATTGAGTTTCAGGGCAGTGCTCTACCGAGACCCAGCCTTAGTTCTACCTGTCAGTGCCATCAACACATCCCACCTCCCAAGAGGCATCTCTTGTGAGTCTGAGCTGCCAAGAGCTGCCAGTCTGGAAAGGAGCAAGCCCCTCCCCCTGCTTCTTAGAGATTGTATATCTGGAATGTGGTACAGGCCCCCCTGGAGACCTGTGTCCCTGCAGCGAGCAAAGGCAGTGACAAGGCCAAGGCCCAGTCTTTCCTCCACTCCTGTGTACCTTGCGGGACCTTGGTGAAAACAGCAAAGGCTCTGAACTGCTGTGTTATAGTGAGCACGTGGGGTGCTGTCCTCCCCCTTGGGCTGGCTGCGAGTAGTGGGACAGCCGTGGAGGCTGGCCCTCCAGTGACTCCATGGTGCCTTGCAGGCTGGGTGTCGTCTTCACCATTGTCCCCGGTCCCTTCCTAGAGGGCTGGAGTGAGGTCTCAGAGAGCAGCTGACACTGTGTGCTCCTTTCCTAGCAGTGCTCGAACCCAGCGTTTGCCCTTTCCTCCCCTTGCAGCGTCAGTGTGTTGAATACGCCTTGAAAGCGCGTCCCTTGCGGAGATACATCCCCAAAAACCCCTACCAGTACAAGTTCTGGTACGTGGTGAACTCTTCGCCTTTCGAATACATGATGTTTGTCCTCATCATGCTCAACACACTCTGCTTGGCCATGCAGGTAAAAATGGAGACAGCTGTGGGGACCAAGTGTGGGCACCCTGCACAGCCCCGCACGCCAGATTCTGAGGGTAGAGTGCTGCCCCCTCACGAGAGGATGGCTTTGATTTTCCGACATTATCATGTGGCAGAGTCCTGTTCTGGCTGACTGTGGTCGCGGTAGATGTTGAAGGTCACTCCTTTAGTTGACGCTGTCCATACAGTGTGAAGGCAGGCACTGGTTCCACCAAGCCCACGTGTGGTACTCGGCGCCATGTGGGCAGGCCTTCTGTGGCTGGAGAGCCAATGAGAACCAAAGCTGTGGAGTTGAGCAGGCAGGCACTTTCATCCTGGCTTTATTCCTTACCAGCGAGGTGGCCTTGGAGACTTAGTTAAATCCCCTGAACCATATTTTCTCTTTTGGTAAAATGGGGCAATCTGTTGCACTTAGCTCAGAGATGAGATCGCTGCTGCCCTGCTGGTGTCAGGCACCCTGAGCTGGGCCCGCCACATGGTGACCTGAGTCACCTTGCTGTCTTCAAGGGGCTCCCAGGACGGGAGGAGGGTTCTAGTTGGTGAGATACTGGGTTTGGCCTCAAGCACTCTGCTTATTTCTTGGTGACATCAGAGGCAAGTAATGCAACTCCCTTGATCTAGCTAAGACAGAAAACAGCATGGTGTCCGCAGGCCGTATTTTCAGAAGTTACGTTCACTACTAGATACCGAGTTGGAGTAGGAAACAAAGACAAGCATCTAGATAGATGTAGTTTTGCCCAAACTTTAAGAACTCTCAGTGTGGTCTGGAAAATGGGCCTAAGGACAGTCAAGGACTGTACATGGCACTTTTCTTAACTTAAGAATTCTTTATGAGTGAAAAGAGCCACACGATGTATGGAAAAGCTTAAAGTGGAGGTAATACTGCCTTTCATTACACATTGCCCTCAATGGCGTAGAATTGACCCCTAACCAAGTTCCACCTTCATTCATAGACATTTTGGTGGTATCCGTATTGTGCCTTAGTTGAGGCCCTGTAAGCTCTGCTGGAAGAAGGGATGAACCCCCCTTATCCTGTGCTGGGAAAGAAGATATGTCCCCCCGCCATCATTCAGTCATCCTCATCTTGTCATGGACCCCTGTGCTTTGTGGGAGCTCATCATGTGATGCAGTACCAGTTGAAGCATGGGCAGATGGTGCTGCCAGGCCATGTAGGGTGCCCATCAGGGCACAGGGGGCTGGGAGCCTGTGGCCAAGTCTCTTGAGAACTGTGTCTCTGCCTTCATCCACAGCACTATGAGCAGTCCAAGATGTTCAATGACGCCATGGACATTCTGAACATGGTCTTCACTGGGGTGTTCACCGTTGAAATGGTTTTGAAAGTCATTGCATTTAAGCCTAAGGTAAGTTGCCAGATCCACTTTGCAAGAGCTACTGCTGAATCACTCCAGAGAAGCACCCACTTCCTGTCTACCCTGTGCTGCTGAATTATGCTCCATTGTTCAGGCTGCTAACTGGGTTACTACCCGATAACATAGAAATCTGATTAAGGCACTTGTGTGCATAGAGGAAAATAAATCTACCAAAACAAAAGCTCATGAAAACAATTCTGAGAAAAAAAGAGGCGAGAAGTGGGAATTTATAGGCTGCAGATTGTTTTGAAACCTGATTTTGTTTCTAGAATAGCGTGTATCGTGTCATTTCAGGAAAACCTGCCTCGTTATCTGAGCACTGGAGAAAATGTTCTGACAACTGTCAGGAGTATGACCCTGATTTTCCTTTCAGATTTCTAGCCTGGGGACTTCGGTTTTTGTTTGTTCCTGGTCTTATAGCATCTTTTTCACCCTCTATGGAAAGATCTAATACCAATTGAAGTCCTCTCACAGTCATAGAATTTGTTTGACTTAGAAAATTTTCACTTGAATTTAAGAAATTGAGATATAAAATATGTTATTTTGAGGACTTAGCATAATTTATCTCCTTTGGGAAAGAGTGAATCAAGCCCCATGCTGTCCAAGTCTGCAGTAGAATAGGCAGTGTAGTTCAGCGTTGAGTGTCATTCTAGACAGGATCTTCATCCCAGTACTCACTAGCTCAAGAAAGTTACTTTGCTGCCCTGGGCCTCAGGTTCCTCATCAATAGTGTGAGGCTGCTGATAGTCCTATTTTCTGGAGCTGCTGTGAAGAGTGAAAAATTACTACACTATAGTGAGCACTTAAAAGAGTGCCCGGATGTGGAGCCAGGCTGTGGACTATCAGCTGCTGGCACTCTTCCACTCTCACTGCCATCACCGTCAAGCTATGGCATCCCTTCATTCTAGAACCTGAGACCAACACACCAAGCCCACCTGACCTGTGGGGTACTCGAGCCACATCTCATTCCTAGCACAGACACAAACCTTCAGAGTAGGAGGCTGACAGAGCCCCTGGCCCCAGAAATGTGTTATCTACACGCAAGGGGTCAAGCAGCACTCATGGGAGGACAGCATAGAGTAAGAAATCAGTAGTTTCATGTACTCCAGAGTTTCGTGAAGTTCTAATTCCAGACTGTTCCTTTCTTTAATTTGAATTGATTTCTATGCAATCTTTATCAGATCTTTGTGGACCAAAAAGAAAGGACATTTGTAAGTGATTAATGGGGGTGATTGCAGTGGGGGTCCAATTTGGCACCTTGTGCATGGCCAAATGTTACCTCCTGTGACTTGTCCATATCTGCAAACATAAGCATTCTGTCTTTCTCCAAGTTCATCTTAATTTCCTCTCAGACTTCGGTTTGTTTCCCTCTTACCTTTACTCCTCTGAACAATATTTGTCTAAGCTGATGGAAAAGGTTGCAGAGTAAGAAAAGCGCTTTAACAGGGCACGTAGAACACATCTATGGGCCATTGCCCGGGTTCCATGTGCCATGGCTTCCTTGCCTGGTGATCAAGCTCTGCAATGTTTGAAAGTTTGTTCCAGGCTGAGAAGAAAACACACACACAATGTGTGAGTGTGTGAGAACATGCCTTCATGTGTATGTTGGGGTGCATGAGGCTTTGTGCCTGACTGGTGTGTACTTGGTGTTCATATGCATTGGGGTGTGTGTGTGTGTGTGTGTGCGCGCGCGCAGCCTCTAACAGGCCAGTGCACTGATATCTTAGAGCACACTGCTCAGCCCAGTAAATCTCCAAGCCTGGGAGGAGAGTTTGGTGGCGTGTGAACAGATGGGTGATACCAAAGGGAAATGAGTAGCTGATTTATAATCAGTACCAAGAGATCAGAGTTTTTAAATGCGTGGTTTCCGCCAGAAATTGTGATGCTCGCCCTTGCTAGCAAGATATTTTCATAGCATAAGATAGCCTCGATTTTAATTAAGAGAACTTTTGAAATGAAAGTTCTATACCTCTACACTGGAAGAACACTGTCCATGTGTTCACCAAAGCCAGGGAAAATAGGGTTTATGTTATTATGTTCCCAGGTGTGCAAAATGGAGTGAATTAGCCCAGAATCAAAGTTCTTCTTGAAACCTTTCCAGACCTCTTTTTCATTCTTCATTTGGGTATGCATTAGCCTTGCCCAGGCAGGGATGGTCTTCCACAGAGAAGCCCCCGGGACCCCTTCTGTCATAGTCAAGTGGGCTGATCAGGCTGAGGAGAGATGTTGTCAAGCACACAGAGGGACTGGTGTGCCCCGATGGCCATGTGGGACATCAGACTCATCTCGGGAGTCTGGATCTCTTTTGAGGTGTTGTAGCAGGACGCCTGGATGCTGTGTGGGTACACCTTCTAGGAAGATTGGATATCTCTGTTAGGAGAGGGGTGTTGTAGTTGTATAAAACAAAGGTACGGAATGACGTTAGACAAAGTGCGTACTAGTAGGTGGGAAAGCATTTCAGAAGGCAAGGGTTTTAAAAACTTTGGAGATTCTTATGCATGGGGACTTTTGTGTATAGGGGAATGAATCTGCTTCCGAAATGAGATGTCATAACAGAGAGCATATTTAAATGGAAATGGTGCAAGGCATGCGGGAGGAGGCTTCCCAGCACCTCCAAGCAGGAAGCTGGGGAGAGGCCAGCGCTGGGTGCTTCCACCGTGGGCAGGCAGTCTCTCTTCGTGGGAAGGGAGGGCTTTGGTCAGGTGAGAATAGAAGGTGATGAGAAAACAGGCAGCCTCTGTGGCTCATCGGGTTGAACACTGAAGAGAAAATCTTCCGGTCGGGTGTTGACCTGTGTGCTCTGCATCACACTTTCAACTTGGAGTTCAAGAGGTGCTCCAGGGTGTGGTTGGTTAGAATGTGGTATTTCAACAGGATTTTGAAAGGTAGGCTCTAACTCACAATTTAGGAAAAAAGACAAGCCTTGTCCCCGTGGCCTTTGCCTCCAGTGCTCCCAACGGAAGCTACTGGAATTGTTCAATGAGTTTTCACGCACAAGGAGGGCAAGGAGAGAAATCTCTTGTAAGGTATCAGTGATTCCGTAGTAAAGACCCGTGAGCTGAAGGCAGGAGTGAATGGACGAGCCTGTAGCTGCGGCTCAGCATCCGACGGCACTTGCTCTTCCGGCGCAGGATGTGAGGGGAGAGCAGAATTGCTGAGCCGGGTACATTTTCCTAAAGCTCCCTCCTCACCTTGAGAAAAGTTCACCCTAGTTAGAGAGCTGTCAGCTAACAGTCTGACCTGAAGTTGGCACTGTGGATCGTCCCTGGGATGCAGGATTGGGCACACAGTCCCTGCTCATGATGGGTACGTGATCTGGCCGCCAAGGTACGTGACAAAAGCCAGGTTGTTTGTGTAAGTTTCTTCAGACCTGCAGATGACAGTGAATCCAGGCAGAAAAAAAGAATCTGCGCTTGGGCTATTCGTCTTGTTTTTCCATTTGCGTCCACGGTCTGCACGTTGCCCCTTGCCTTGTGCCAAGTCTAAGCAAAGGGACAGTGAAAGTGCAGGCTCTGCCCTCCAGGGGTCTGCTGCTGGGCAGGACACACGAGTGGTTTGTCAGAGTAGGGCCCTTAGAAGAACGGAACTCCTGGTTAGAGACCCTGTTGATCTGGTTTATAACTTTAAAATGTCCAGAGTAAAAAATGTTTCTGCATAACCAGTATTGTTGCATGCGACGGACTTAATTGGTCTTTCAGTGTGTGGAGGTACAGAGCAGGAAAATAGATAGGCTTGATTGCTAATGCCACCTGAAGGTCCCAGTCTCGGAGGGCAGTTGGAGGAGAGCACGCTGCCTTCAGCCGCGAGGAGAGGCTGGAAGTGCGCTCCGAGCGCGTGTCGTGTCTTGTGGTTGCCCAGCCACCATGTATCATGCTGGTGGTGAGGAAGTGTGGGTACTGAGTCATGCTCACTTGACAGCGGCTCTATTAAATAGGAGGCTGCTAAACGTGGGAGGAAAGGGAGGGCTGGCATGTTCTGCCTCCCGGCCGGCTCCTGTCAGAGCCACCTGGTCAAAGCCTTTGATTCCAGCCACCTGCACCAAGTCCAGCTTCCTGTCACCTACAGGAGAGGTGACAACTGTTGGCCCATGAACTGTTAGGGTTTTGGCACTGTTTTGTGAGTGTGGGCAATTTCTGAGAGGGAAGGGGAGAGGAAGAGAAGAGAGGGGGACACAGACAAACGGACGCAATGAGGTTTCCAGAAATTTCTAGAACCCGAAAGGTGCGCTCTGCCTCTGTGAGGTTGATTCAGAAGGAATTTACCCATCACAGTGTCCCGGAATTTTCTCAGTGGAGAAGAACTTACTGATCGACGGCTCATTCAGAGCGTGGGTATTAGGAGTAAAATCCCGGGATGCATGCAGGGCCGAGTCCTAGTGAATCCTGCAGTGACAGGAGAGACACCGACACAAAGCACATGGTACAGACCCGGCTGCATTAGAGAAGAAGAGCCTTTCCTGCTCGGTGAGTGCCTGGAGACAGAGTGGCCAGTCCTGACCAAGAGCTGGATCACGGCATAAACCTTCCTTCTAGGAGAGCGGAGGGCTGCCATGTTCTCTTCGGCTTCTGCATTGCTCCTAGGTCTTCAAAGACAGGGCAGATCCTGTGGCTCTGCTGCGTGTCAGAACTCCTGTCACCCATTTGCTGTGATAGTAGTGATTGTAGAGGACAAACAGGCTCGCAGCCAGGGACGTCAGCCACAACACTGAAGGCCCAGCCTGAAGCAGCCGACCTTCTCACTGGGGGAAGGAGCCGGGGTGCTCCTCTACATCCTGGTACCAGCTCTTTGTCTGACCTTGACCCATGTCACATCTCATGAGTCCAGACTACAGAGAGGCCCATCTCCCCTCCCTTTTGCCCACCAAGAATCAGGGGTCTCTGAGGGAACGTGCTAAGACCTTCTTCTGCCTTGTAAGTTATCAATTTTTGCATCTCCTTGTTAGACTTTCATACACAGATCATCAGATTCGGGGTGCGCTGATGCCTTTTGTCATTGCCTGAGGCTGCTGAGAGTGGTTTGGGAGGGTAGCCATCAGTGAGAAGCCGGTGTGAGAGAGGTGCAGTGACCACTGGGTCAGAGAGGCTGAGTGGTCAGGGGCCATATGGGGTGTGGGGACTCTCATGTTACTTAGCAAGAAATTCAAACAACAAAGGGCCAGAGTATAGTAACATCCCCATGAGTAGGGGAAAATGACCCACAGCAAGTAGAATGAACATCCCTGATCCAGTTATGAAGACAGTCAACACATGCACATTTTCTCTGGTGTTGCAGAGGCTGCGGCTCTGAGGCGGCTTCCTCTGGGCCTGCATTTGATCACTGGTTCCCAGGGGTTGACACTTCAAAGCACCTCCTGTTCTGGTTTTCTTAATATTACACCAAATGTTCCCAGTTTCAAACATGATGGGCTCCTCTTTATGTAACTCAGACCTGGTTTTTTATTTCCAAAACATGCTCTGACTGAAGAGAAACAGTTGGTTTGTAGATAGTCATTGACCTTGACAGTCTGCCCCTGGCAACCAGAGCCTCCTGGCACTGTGTGCCACCCTCCTCCCACCTCTGAGGAGGGCTTTCTGGGGTTTGGAGAGGATAGGCATTAGGTTCGCACTGGCTGTGCCAGTCCCGGAAGGTATACAATGTATGGCAGATACAGATGCATCTTAGGGTTCCCGTGTGAGCATGTTGCACATTAGAACTGATGCCAGATGCTGTGCCAGGCCCGGAACCCTAGGTGTGCTGTGCTGGTCCTGAAACCGGGCACGGTGATGCACCCCTGTAATCCCAGTACTGTGGAGGCTGAGACAGGAGAATCACTATGAGTCTGAGCTGTGTATCAAGACCCTGTATCAAAGAAAAAAAAAAAAAAAAAAAAACACCTCATGCAAGGTATTAGGATGTAAAAATAAGAACTAGGAAAAGCTGGATGACCTGCAATGTGCAGATGAGTGGATAAAGAGACATCACTGTGTGTCAAGCACTAACTGGACTCAAGGCTCCTGGAGAGATCTTGATTTGGTGGATGTGGGGACAGAGTCAGCTGAGCAGTTCCCTCTTCTGAGGACTTTCAGTAGAGTGGACCCACAGAGATGGAGACACAAGAGAGACACAGACAACACGATGGGGTGTGAGCAAGCTGGAGTAGCCAGAAAGTGTTCATAAAGGAGCTGGCATTGATCTGACCGTGGAGCTGGCTTTGGGAAGGCATCCAGGGCTTGGGGAGAATCTGCTCACATGCTAGAGAGAAGGAGGGAAGTTCCCCTGGCTTGGAGGGCTGAGAGGGAAGGGAAGCGCAAGAACTGAGGTGGGAGAAAGCTTGTTGGCCAGGGCTCTTCTCAAGGACAGTGGGTGTCTTTGAACATCCTCCTTGACCTTCAGGACTTCTGGCTCTGTAGAACTTGCCTTGGCTTTCCTGCTCTGCCCCCTTCCAGGGGCCACTGTGCTGTGCCTTGGAGATCCACAGGGCATGTCCTTTACCTCCCTGTTTGTGTCCCTCAGTGTGTGAGCGTTCTGTAGATGGGGACTTGTCGGAGTTGTTCTGACACATGGCAGGGCCTTTGGAACACTTGCTGGACTGGCGAGGCGGGGGAGTGCTGCTTGTGTGCTCGAAGGGCCCAGAAATGAGAAGGTCTGAAGGGCCTGCTGAGGGTGCGCTATAAGGAGAGAAGAGGAGTGAGTGGGTGACTGGGACCCCTGGGAGGAGTAGGAGAGCCTGGGGAGGATTTGCATCGGCACACTGGGTGCTAGGCTGGGGTTGCCCTCTGTCTGCTCAGAGCCACGGATCTGTGCTGTGTGTGTATGTATATGCATTTGTGTGTGTGCGTGCGTGTGCGTGCATGTGTGCACACCCACCCTGTCTCACACACAAAGGTCCACGGCTGCCCCCTGCACCCCTTTCCACCAGTGGACAGTATTGTTACCTCACCTCTGGCTTTCCCACCCCACCTGGTTGCCATGGGTGCTGCGGGGACTCAGATGTGTCCCCGTGTGATCCGTGTGATGTTTCATTCATACCTGCTCATAAATGTCTGCCCCCCGCCTGCTCTGTCCAGGGGTATTTTAGTGACGCCTGGAACACGTTTGACTCCCTCATCGTAATCGGCAGCATTATAGACGTGGCCCTCAGCGAAGCAGACGTGAGTATGCACCTGGCGTGGCCTGCGTCCTCTCTCCTCTGTCTGCACACTCTGCTCCCCGCCCTGCAGTGGCATCACCTGGACAAGTCACAGATCCCAATGGCACTTGGTCTGAAACTAGGCATTTGCTAGGGAAAGCTGGGGGAGACGACTGCTTAGCATAGAGCCTTAGCCCAAGGCCTTGCAAGTACAAATCACCTTTGAGTGCTGCTTTCTGGCAGCACTGAACCCAGGAGCTGGTAGGCAAGGTAAGACAGGGAGCCTCTAATCATTGTATTTGCTGTGTCAGAAGCAATGTCAGAGTAACGTATCTATGACATACTTGTCTTAGGGCAGTTTTTCAAGTAGCCAAGTGGCATAATGCTAGAATGTTCCCCTTCATAACACTGTCCTTCTCTTCCTTTTTCCTGTTGTGCTTCCTCTCCTCTGTGGCTCCTGAATGCTCGCCCTAACAGCACTATTTCACTGATGCATGGAACACTTTTGATGCCTTAATTGTTGTTGGTAGCGTCGTTGATATTGCTATAACTGAAGTGAATGTAAGTAGCAAACTTTGTGTCCTCTAATGTGATTGTTTTCATTAAGTCTGCTGTAGAAGAGATTAGAAGTCCTACCAATGACTGTCCGTACTCCCTAAAAACCCAGACACAAATTCCTTGAAAAGATGCACAATTTTTAGTCTCTCATCCCTCCCCCGATGTCCACCCCTGTACCCTGAAGGAGTGGGAGACTGAATACGGAATTGCCATTTTGAAACTAGTATCTTGATCATATTAAAGTGTTAGGAGTTCAGACTTAATTGTGTGACTGTATGAACACAATCTCTCTAGCTGTGTGACCATCACAGGTCACCTGACTGCTCTATGCCTCAGCCTTTCCAGCTGGACAGTGGAATTAATAACGTGTGCTTCGCACTCACAGTGATCCTGGAAAGCTGTAGGAAGGAAGCCTTGACAGCTGCACCTAAGCGTGTGGCTGCTGCCACCCCTCAGGTCTTCCTCTGTATCCTGAGTCTGTCTCTGAGTCTGGCTGGTGACACTGGTGAACATCTAGGCAGTAGCCACCCCAAGATTGCAGCCCATGGGACCAGGGGCAGAGCGGCCTAGCATGTACCAAGGGGTCATGATGAAGGGGCTCGTGTTTCGTAGCATGGAAGGTGGAGCAAGCCACTCCACAGTCATTCTGAGAACCCCTTCCAAATGCAGAGCCTCAGAAGGAAGCATACCTCCTACCGCTCCTCCTGCCTGCCCCATGTTTGGCCGAGGAGCTGAGGCAGGCAAAAAGGTCCCTGTCCGCTTGCCCTGGCCCCAGCCCACTGCAGCTCTCCTAGGTCTCTTCAGGAGGCAAGCAGAACATGGAGAGGGTGTGCTGTGCAGTGTTGGCTTCTGCTCTGTGCTGCCAGGCTGGCCCTGCCCTCACCCTAGTCCTCTGTCCAACTGACATCTGTGGGGCTAAGATGGTCAGGGCCCTCCTGGTGCCCAGATAGCACATATCAGGTGACAGCAGTGGAATCCCTTCAGGCCTCATCATAGGCCAGGCTGATTGTGAAATGGGACTGGTAGTCTGGCAGTCCCAAGACATACTTGCCAGTTCCAGTCCTACCTGACTTGTATTATGGGGCTGAGATGATAGAAATATTTGTGAAAATGCCTGCTAAAAACCGAAGTGTCAGGGAGGCGCAATATTCTAGTGAGTGCAGATTTTCTACCGAACAAGTGCCATGAACTATAAGACATTCCAGTGTCCATGAGGACATGACTTAAGACTTGTCACGTGCAAGTCCATACCATGACAAGATACTAACATGGTTTTGTACTAGGCCTATGTACACATATCCTTCCCAGCCTCCAAAGCCTAGATTTATGCAAATAACTATAAAATTGCTATTCATGATATGTAAATGATGCTTGGTTATAACATGACCTGGTACTAATGAGGTAATAGCAGGACCCTAACTCTCCTGAGATAATGGCCAGGCATCTGCCTAAACTGATCAGCCACATACATCAAAGAATAATTACGTGGAAATCCTAGGTCATAGACAGTCTGTGACAGAAATGAAGGAACCATGGTTGTCATCTCAGCAGGTCTCCTTGGGCCACTCAGGACTTGAAGAAATGGGTAGCCAGAGGCTATAAATTCTTAGTTTTTGGGTGCCAGGATATGGTCAGGGTTTGCTGCCCCACTGCTGGCTGACAGGGTGATGCCGGTGCACCCGGGCAGCACTCAGCTTCCTGGCTTTCTCACATGTGCTGAACGCTGGGCGTGTACCTCCCATGGCACCTGTCCCTTCAGCCCAGCCTCACCTGGCAGTGGCCCAGTGTTGTCCTGCTTCAGCGAATGTCAGGAAGGTCCAGGTCTGTCTTGAGTTTCGCATTAGTACTGGGTATCTATACAAGGCAGGCTTGCCTGGGGCCCAGTCACAGCATGCAGTCAGCCCTGGCATTGCATGGTGAGCCTTACCACATTCGCTTTCAGTCAGGGACCTTCTCCCTGCTCACCTGGACCCTGAGACCAAAGCTCCCTAGCCATGGCCTCAGGCCAGTAAATAAAATACCACCTGCTTGTCTGCTAGGCCCAGGGACAAGGGCAGTGCTCGAGGCCACCTTTGTATTTAGTCCATCTTTCAGCACATGTCCACTGGCCACCATCATTGGTAGGCCCAGAGCGGGCTCTGAGGACACCCAAAGGCTGAGCAAAGAAAGACCAGACATGCTTAGTCTCTGATGGTATAAATACATTAGAAGGGGGCTGTTGACTCCTCCACCCTCTCCTCTCCACACACGTGGAGTTCCCCAAGGGAGCAAGCATGTCATACCCATGAAGGCCTTGTCCCTTTAGCTTCCGGGTCAGTTGAGCATGAACACCCTTTGTCCCTTGTTGGCTGGCTTTAGCTGCCATACAACCTTCTTTTTTTTTTTTTTTTTTCTTTTTTCGATGTTTAACCTGCTATGCTGTCTCCCCTCAAACTCTGTTGATCTTTCTTTTCTGTTACCTAATTGATTTTCATGTTGGTTTTATTTTTAGAAAATTGTAGCGGCAAGTATATATAAACATATATACGGTGAAGTTGTTAAAGCCAAAGCACTTCTAGAGACTGTATACTTGTTTTGGTCTCCCACCTTTGGTTTTCACTGTTTTTCACGGGATGTGCTAAGGTTTGATTGGTCATGGCCATCTAAATTGTTTCCCATCCAGCTCATCTAGTTGGGGCCCGACCTCAGGCCTCCTTGGTCAGTCATTCTTGTTCCTGTGACTTACCAACACAGTCTTCAAGAATGAATTACTTGGCCTAGAAATGAGAAATCAAGCTTGCATTTGTTCTCTTTGCAAAAAACATAGGCAGGCGTGGCGATGCATGCCTGTCGTCCCTGCACTCAGCTGGAGGCTGAGTCAGGGTGAGTGCATGCGCTTGAGGCCAGCCTGGGCTATACAGTGAGACCCTGTCTCAGAAAAAGAAAACATTTTGGATGGCCTTCACACTGTCCTGCTCGCATGCTCACCCAGCCCTCTCCATCATACTGTCCCTCTGCACCCCTGCCCTGCCTGTCCATGGTGATGGACCTTGTGGCCTGGGCCCCTCTACATTCAGTCAGAACAGCACCAAGCTGCTGAAATATTGGATGCAACTGGTAGGCTTGCTTTTGCTCCCTCTTTTGTGCCTATTTGTTCTTGGAATGGTGGAATGACCCAGCCACTATTTCTCTGGCCCAGGGATGGCTGGTGCTGACACTTAGCTCCCAACCCTGATCTTTATTGCCCGGGAGGCCACAGATTTGTTTGGAAACCAGAACTCCCTTATTACTGCTTCTTAAAGTCAGTGAGGGTTCACTCTCAGGACCCCAGAATTGTCCTTGCCTTAGGAGTCCCCCAGGTTAGACCCAGCCACCACAGCTTCTCTGCTTCATGACTTCAGGCCCCAACCTCATGTGCCAGCCTTTCCCCAAACCAGGCCCTAGCCTACAGCCTATGGAAGGAGCCACAGAGGCCATCTGTTCCCAAGTCCTGAGAGACAATGGGATTCTCCTGATGAAAATGGATCCCCCAGTCATTTGAGGCCATTTCTGAAAAGCTAGCTAGGGCTCAAGTCCTGCCTTTATAATGTCCCCC
>NDGM011203317.1:3650-17630 GCA_002564305.1 Octomys mimax | reverse complement strand
AGAAAGAAAGAAAGAAAGAAAGAAAGAAAGAAAGAAAGAAAGAAAAAAGAAAAGAAAGAGAGAAATCAGTGCTTATTCAATAAATGCATTTTATATGAAATGGTGTTGTCTCTTCTATCTCAAGTTATGGCAACATACAAGAATTCAAAGTGGGATGATTTATTTCTGAATGGCAGTGAGTCCTGGTGTGTAAGAACTTTCGCTCTGTTTCTAATAACAGTTGAACAAGCAGACATGAGTGCAGAAAGACCACGCTATTCCATTTCAGAAATGATGATAGTTATAAAAGAATTATTGTTTTCTTTTCTTTGTAGTTTCAAAAGCTCTTAGGAGGAACAGCTGAAAAAGTAATGTCGGATTGATCTGCAGGACTGAATTAAAAAGATCCTGCTGTTCGCAGGTTTTCCTAGCAAACTCCCCAAGAGTCGACGTATTTGGATTAGAGGGCTTAGGCGGAGCTCTGAAATCAGTGATAGTGACAGGTGTCGCATATGCATTCATTGAACAAAAACATTTTTAAACCAAAGCCTTCTGGAAAATGAATACAAAATGTTTCCTAATCATTCTTTAAATGGTGTTGAATATCAAAGATTTTCATTTTTAAATTAATCTTAGATTTCTGAAATGGACTTGATATACAGTAAAACCAACATGCACACTTACAATCCCAGGTATGCTAATATGCTTGTGCTATTCTGCTTATATATTTATGAGGATGGCCGATAATTTCTTTCTCTTTTAATGTCCTCAACAATTTTGAATGTAAAATTGTTGTGGGCTATTTAAAACATAAGAAATTCTTTATATATCTTTTCTAGATGGTTTTGGGTAAGAATGATATTCATCTTCCTTAAATGTTTGTAAAATTAGAAATCAAACCAAATGAGTGATGATAGGAAGATTTTCAATTATAGATTTAAAATAGTTAATAAATGCAAATTGTTCATGGTTCCTATTTTACTTTGTGAAGAATTTTTTGGAGTTTCACTTTCGTAGAAACTTGTGGATTTACATGTTCAAATATGCTGGCATGAATGTTGATAATAGCCTTTCTGGTTTTTAAATGTGAATATCTGTGCTCATGCTTTTCATATCAGATTCAGTAATATACTCTGACACTTTCTGCTCTCTGTATAGATTTCTCCAAAGCTGCAGCATTTCCTCATGTCACAGTGCTACTGTGATTTTGCTGATCATCACCAATGTTGGGTTGTTCTTGTATATAATTTTTTAATTTTATTTTTCATCATTTATAATATACAAACTATCCAGCTCAAGTATTTTAAAACAGGTAAATTCTTTGATATCAATCCTATATTTTAACAGTTGTAAATTTTCCTGTAAGCATGATGACTTCTATTATAATTCAGGATGTTTTAATGCATAACTAGTAATTTCACCTCAAGTCTAGACAGATTTTTCCATTTCCACTGTGATTTATTCATAATCCCTAGGTTTTTAGATGATATTTTTTTAATTTCAAAATAATTGTCATCTTCTGATTATGTTTCACTACTACATTAATTGTAGAACACATTCTCAAGACTATAACTTGTAAACTTTGATGAAATGTGTTTTCTGGACTATCATAAGATCAATTTTTATAAATACACATCAACAATTGGTCTAAACCTTATACTTTCTACTGAAGGTTTTTAAAATTTTCTTTTTAATTATTTATTTGATACAGAGTCTCACTACACAGTTCAGACTCATTGTGGTCCTCCTGTCTCAGCCTCCCCAGCACTGGGATCACAGGCATGCACCACCACGTCCAGTCTCAGCAGCTGGCTCGTGTATCAGCAGGGCCAGCACTACCAGAGATTGAACCTGAGTCCTTGTTCTTTCCAGGTAGGTGCTTCAACTGCTGAACTATCTTGCCACCCTGTCTACTGATTGTTTATTGAGGGATAATTTGCAAACCCTAAAATTCACCTATTTGACTTGTATAATGTGCTATGCATTATATTGCCCAGAAAACTGTGCAGCCATCACTACTAATTCTAGAACATTAGCATTTCTAAAGATAAATACTGTACTTATTAACACTTCCCCCATTTTCATACACCCTCCACCTTAGCAAACATTAAACCTTTTTCTGCCTCTATTAATTTAACTTTTATGCATATCATATAGTTAGAACTGTAATATGTAGTATATTTTCCAGATGCCTTTTCTCACCCTAGTTTTTTCAAGGTTCATTCATGTAGTCTATAGCATTAATTAGCTATAAATTACTTTTACAGCTCAAATTATATCACATCAGTCTACCGGTCTACCATATTTCCTATTCACCTACTGTCTGATAACCATTTCTGTTGTTCCAATGTTGAAGTTATTATGAATAATCCTGCTGCACACATTTCTGTAAAATGTTTCATGTGGACGTAAATTTTCAGTTCTCTGGGTGGAAACTAGATGTGGAATAGTGAGGTGATGCGGAAACCCAAAGGCTTGGGTTTTCAGGACTTCCACCCTTTGCAGAGTAGCTAATCCACAGTCCCATTCCCTATCCAGATGTTCCATTCTCTCTACATTCTCACCAACACTCATTTTCTGTATATTTTTCTATCTTGTCATCCTAGTAGGCCTGAAGACATTACACTACTGTTCTGAGTTGCATTTCTATTAGTTTGAAGAAAAAAATGTTTGAATCAGTTTTCTACTTATTTTTAAAATCTTTTTGAGAAAGGGCCTTACTATACCATTAGGCTGGCCTTGTGCTCACTTTGTAGCCCAGGCTGGTCTGGAACTCACAGAATCCTCCTGCCAGAGCCTTCCAAGTGCTGGGATTACAGCCCTGCACCACTGAGTCCAGCTCAGATGTCTACTTTTAAATTTAGGTAATTTTGTGTCTTGCTGTTGACTTGTAAAACATCTGCATATATTCTGAATATTAACCTCAAGTCAGATACATGATTTATGAATATTTTTTCCTAGTCTATAAATGGTCTTGTCATTTTCTTTTTCATGTTTCTTTTAATGTGTTTGGCCCAAGATCTCCCTACGCAGCTCAGATTCATAGTGATCCTCCCATTTTCAGCCTTCCCAATACTGAGATTACAGGTGTGCACCACCACGCTCCATCTCTGTGGTTGGCTCAGCACGCCCAGGTGTCGGGCAGGCGCAGCACGTGGCACCAGGGATCAAACCCAGATCCCTGCACTTCTCTAAGCAGTTGCTCAAGTCCACTGAGCTATCTCGCTTGCCCACATTTTCTTAATATTGTACTTTGAAGCATAAAAGTTTTAAATTTTTATTAAGTCCAGTTTGCCTATTATTTCACCAGTTCCTTGTATATTCTATTGTTGTATTTAGAAGCTGCAGGCATTATGACTTAATTTTCATATACAGTAGTCCAAACTTATTTTTTGGGTCTAGATGGTCAGTTGCATTAGCACCTTTTTATGGGTTGGGGCTAAGTATTTCTGTTGAAGATGAGTTAAACGTAAATGGACGCACTGATTTCTGGACTCTCAGTGATATCCTGTTAGTCCTCATGTCTAGCCCTATGTCAGGACCACACACCAAAGACTTGCTTCTTCCTTTGCTATTTTTCATCAAATAGTTTTCAATATTCTAGGTCCCTTGTATTGCTATATTGATATTAAGATAAGGTGATCATTTTCTACAAAAAAAGAGCAAGCAAGAGACCCACAGCATGACGATGGATCTCCAGGCCCATCTGGGCAGTATTGCCATCTTCAAAACATTGTCCTTCATCCAGGTGTGCACAATAGTTTTCTGATCATTTGTTTTCCTTAATTTGTTATGCCAAAAAAAATTGTTACACCGATGTTTTCAACATACAAGTGAAACACTTACTAAACTTGCTCCTAAGGTTTTGTGTTTTTCTGTTAGCACCAACCATTTTTAACTTAATTTTATACTATACATGGCTACTATGTAATAATATTGGTTTTTGCATAGGAACACGTATCTAGTACCTTATCAAATTCATTATTGGGTATCATGGTTTTTATGTCATAAGCAAGGAGAAATGATGTTACTTGCTTTCTGTAAATATGGATATTTTTCTTTCATTTCTTGCCTAATTTTCAATAGGTAATCTTCAAGTTAAGAATATGTTTTTAATCTAGATTTTTATTTTTGCATAAAGAGATCACATAGATTTTGTTCTTTAGCCTGCCAATATGGCATATTAAATTAATTTATAATACCAGTGATTGATTTTAATCAATATTTCACATTGAATGCATTTATAAACCTGCATAATCGAACAAAATCTGACATGATATTAAATACTTTGAGATATTGTACAAATTAGTTTACTAATTAATAGTTGTTTTCACAAAAATTTTGATTTGTAATGTCTTATCTTGAGGGAACTTCATTTGTTTTTGGTGATACTGTCATCAATAAAAAGTTGGGAAATGTCCTCCCTTGTACTCATCTATTAATTAGCTTTTTATTTGCCCAAACTGTTAGTGACAGCCTTCAGTAAACACTAAGTTAAACAACTTTCTTATTTAAGAAAAGAAAAGAAAAGTAGAGGGTCTACCAGAAAGCTCAGTGGATTAAAGTGTCTGCGTAGGGAGATGCAGGGACTGGGGTTTGATCCCCAGTAGGATTCATGGAGACAGCAATTGAGACTGGGTGTGGTGGTACACGCCTTTAATCTCAGGACTTGTGAATCTGAAAACAGGAAAATCACTGAGTCTGATTTGTGTAGTGAGACCCCGTAGGTCCTGTACTAAATAGAGAGAGAGAGAGAGAGAGAGGAAAGCAAAGAGAAAAAAGAAAGAGATTTGTGTAGAGAGACCCCGTAGGTCCTGTACTAAATTAAAGAGAGAGAGAGAGAGACAGAGAGAGACAGAGAGAGAGAGAGAAAAGCAAAGAGAAAAAAGGAAAGAAAAAAAAGAAAAAGAAAAAGATACCCAAGCAAAAGTGTTTCTTTTTGAGCAAAGTGGATTAAGCAATATAAGCACTTTTCAAGTCTCAACTTGAATTAGTGGTTTCAGGGAACCACCACCATATCACAGGACATTCTTATGGGAATGAAATCTTACAGGTTTTGAGCCCTGGTCCTTGATCTCTCTGTGACTTCCAATATTTCGGGTTTCACCATGGGTGAGCTATTGCTTTTAAGTCATCTCATGAGCTAAATAGGAAAGGTGATTTTAGGCAAGTCAACGAAGTTTATTGATCTTACTAAATTTTATATTTTATTCTTGAATAAAAGCTCCCTGGGTTGCTTCAAGCATTTGGTTAATTTATTATGAGCTGAGAAGTTGAATAGTTTTTTTTTTAGAGTTCCCAATTTTTATAGAAGAAATAATATTTATTACTTCCTGTTACCTTTGTTGATGGTCCTTTCCTGCTCATTTTTATTTATTATTCAGATATGTTTTGTAAGCATACTAATCCCTCTCCAGAACTTTGTATTTCTGATTTTCACTTTATATTTTTTGCCAAATTACACTGCAGTTGTTTTTAAAACATATTGTTAAAATATACAATTGTGTGACTTCTATATCATTATAAGAAAACTCACATGGGCCAGCCTGATAGCTCAGAGGATTAAAGTGCCTGCTTAGGTAGATGCAGGGGCCAGGGGTTCGATCCCCCAGCATCCCGTGCCAGCCCTGCACCTGAGATGGCAGTTGAGAATGGGTGTGGTGGTGGGCATCTATAAACCCAGGACTTGGAAAGCTGAAAGCAGGAGGATCACTACGAGTCTGATCTTTTTAATGAGACCCTGTAGACCCTGTACTAAATACATAAAAAAAGGAAAACTTACATTTGACTCCTTCAACTTATCTCTCGTAAATCTGTTTTCCTTTGAAACATCTTTAAAATGTTTTCATTTGATAAATATCTTTCTGAGTAATTTATACTTTCAGCATTTTGCATCATTTCTACTTTGTTTAGGCAACATATACAAGGGATGATCAAAATATATGGAGAATGTTTAAATTTTAAAATTTATTGCAGTAAAGATAGAGAGCTATTAAAACCCTCAGAATACTCTGCTACCATTTTTATATGCATAGCTAATTTTTGCCACCTTCTGATACAATTCTTTGTTAGTTGTATCAGGTATCCTTTCCTCTTTGAGAATTTTCTTTCTTTTCCACACCATCTATTGTACCTTTGGATCTTATTTACTCTCTTGGGTTCTTATACTATGGAGAAAATATGGCATTTACACATGTGAGACTGATTTATTTCACTTATGATCTCTAGTTGTATCCATTTGCCTATTAAAGCTTCTAGTTTATCTTTCTCTATAGTTAAGTAATGCTCCATTGTATAAAAATACCATGTCTCTTCAATCCTCAGTTAATGGGCATTTGGGCTGTTTCCAAGGTTTAGCGATGACAGATTTTATTGCTGTAAATATTGGTGCACTTTTATTGTTGTGGTATGATGCTTTCAGTTCTGGAAAAATATCTAGAAGGGTAATAGCTGGGCCAAACAAGACCTCTAATCCTAGTTTCTCGAGGAATCTCCACACTGATTTCCACAGAATTGATAAGTACAATCTCATCTTATTAAAAAGTTTTTGTACATTAAAATAAATCATCAACAAAGGTAAAAGAAAAATCACACATTGGGAAAAAAATTAGCCAACTTACGAAATCTTCTATCAAGAACATAGAAAGTTTGATCCCCTCTCTCAAATGCTGCACCGACCCCACCCCTAGGGCACGCTGAGCTGGCAAACCTGTAATCTCAGAGCCAGGTAGGCTGAAAACAGGAGGATCACTACAAGTCCAATCTGTGTAGTGAGACCCTGTAGGCCCTGTACTAAAATACAGTTTAAAAAAATCAACCAATAACATCCTCTTCCATGAGTCTGTTTAGAAGGTGGACCAAAATACAGTGAATGCTATAGTTGCCAATATGGAAAGAAATCTCCAAAACAACATGGTGTGTCCTCATTTGTCTTTTCATGGATCTTGCACTATATAAATGCTGGTTTTTCTGCCAAGTCATATTGATCATGAAAAGTAAACATTTTCACTGGATTTAGTATACTCAGGCAGCCAGGACCACACAGCTAAATAAACTCAAGAAGGAGAACTTCTAGAACGTCTTCGGAAAGTAGCAAGAATAACAAGTTGCCTGTGATAATTTTTGAAAACAAAACAGACATAGGCCTGGGGATTAGCTCAGTGGCACAGCACCTGCGTAGCAAGCTGGTCCTGAATTTGATTCCCAGTAAAAAACAAACATAAAACATGGACGTGTATTTTGTTATCATTCTCATAGTTGTATTTTGTTTTACATTCTACTATTTGAGATTTGAGCCTCAAAGGTTATATTGTATCATTTTCCTCTTTTTTCTCACTCCTTTTTCTGCATTTTATTATTTCTTTTTCAGCATATTAGTTTCATACTTATATACCTCCCTAACATTTTCAAAAATTATCCTAGAAATAACATGTGTTATTTCTCCTTATTAATCTCAATGATAGATGGAAATGTAATCACTGTACTGTGAATGAAAGGAATTTATAAAATCTTATCCTCATTTACTCTGTTTTTAAAATGTATCTAGCTTTTTAAAGCAGCAAGTGCATCTGAAAAGTCCAGTCCTTTGTGAAAGGAAATCAAACTCTCATTTGTTGGTTGGGTAGGAATCTAGCACAGTCAAAATGGGCCTTGAAGTGAAGTCCAGAGAAAAACAAGAAGAAACCTAACCCGTCTGAGCAACTAGTGTGACTGTTCCTTCACTAGGATATAAAGTGATAGGAGTTTTAAAAAGTGGAAAATTTAAGGCAGGCTTGAGAATACCCTTGCATTGTATTCATAAAAAATCCTATGAGACAAAGATTCTCCAAGTATATGCCACGCCCCACCAATATCAGTACCATTGAAGCTTGTTATAAATCACAGATTTTTGAACATCAACCAAAACTTGCTAAATCTGAAATTGTAAGCATGGTGGCCAAAAGTCGGTATGCTCTCAGAGCTCCATTAACGCTCCTAGAGAGAAGTTCTGGGAAGGAGAAAACTGGTGCAATGTACTCCAAAGGGGGCCTACCTGGGAAACCAGTGTTCCTAAGAGCATATCCCGGGCAGTGAGCAGATTCAGGCGCTATAGCAATGAGTGCCAGCCAACTGTTGTCCCCACTGATTCCTGCTCAACTCTCAGAGCACCCAACACACCCCTCTCCACTTTTGCTATTTTGTGACACTATTGTGAGAGAGACACCAGCTCCATGCAACACTTATAAGTCTTTTGAAAAAGGACTTCAGCAACTGCTGAACCTCTGTATTTATGATAAGATAGATTTTTCATTCACACAACATACATCAAACAGCCTGCAAAGATAAATATGCTAAGTAAAAGATATATGCAATATTTTTAATTTTAAATAAGATAATATCATTTTTTACTTTAGTTTTTAAATACAAATGATAACTTTGAAACAAAACCGAAGTTATAGAAAAATATATAACAATCAAAACCAATGATATTAGCAATTATTCTAATTGTACCTAAGGTACATATTATTGCACAAGCACATATAATTATTGTATATTTTATAAGCATGTATATAAGATATACTATTTCTATCATATGTCTATACACCCCTAATTTCATAACTGTCTTACTATCATATATCCAGCATATATTAATTTTAAGTATACACATGATAAGCATTAAAACAAAGCAATGAAAACACAAATGAACATAAAGGACTGTAAGCATATAGCAAATGTAATGATATAACATTTATATCCACAGTGAATAAGCTGTTTTTGTTCAGTAATCAAAATTCATGAGCTTTGATAGAACTAAACATAAAATTCATCAAGCTAAATACCTAAAATAGATACTAAATACTAAACAGTAAAGTAGTCTTTCAGGTGAATGAAGACTTGCATAATTTCCACTTACATCTAAGAATAAACACAAATATGAAAAGATAGAGTCTTCTAAATTAATATAAAGTTCATGTTTTTGCTTAATGCACCATAAGAAGTACAGCACATATATACTTTTAGCAGGTGTAGCACTTGTGCACACCATGAAGGTGGGTGGGGTTGTGCACTTGGAAATTAATTATTTGAACATGGCATGCAGGTATCTTGCAAGGCAGCAGCACCTACACATCTTAGTAAAATCATACGTGTGTGAGAAGCACATCTCGCTTTATCTCACATTCACAATGGAAGTCCTAGCCACATTGTGCAGACAGAGGTGACATCTTTACACAGTATTATAATCCTTATTTTGCTAATTTTATATTTTTTGTAAAATAGATATCATTGCAATTTTGTTATACTATTAAAAGGAACGTATGTCATATTGCAGGGGCAGGACGTAATATTGTTATAGATAATTTTCCATAATTTTATTGAGAAACAAATAGCAATGAGACGGTTTCATTTTGTTATAGATATTATGTATAAAAACAAACAGCATTTTCACAGTTTGTTTTAAAGCAACAAAATTAGAGATATGAGTATTTAAGTTTCAACTGGAGAAAAACTTGAGTTATTTAAATGTTTAAAACATTTTTGTGTTACAAATCTAAGGTATTGAAATCATCTCTAATTAGTAGGAAAGGGATAGCTCTTTGAAAAACACCAAAAGGCAGCAAGGTAATCCTCAGAAAATGTCACTTAACTGCAATGATGAGGAAAAATACTTATGTAAAATCTATTATATAATCAAAAACATCTCTCTTTTTAAAAAGATTACATACTATTTAAATGATAATATTGATCATAACTATTCATTTCATTGCTGTTCATTGTAGTATTTACAGAAAGTACTTTTAATGTTAGAAAGATAGCTATCATCACATCACTGCTATAATTTTCATTAATAAAATATTTAGTAAGTTTCCACGTAACACTCTAGTATAAAATCTTATAATTAAGAATGTATTAATAAATAAAACTATCATAATAAAGGATGCTTATAAAATCAAAATGGACATATACCATGAAAAGTCTAAAAGACTCAATGAATATTTAATAATTTAATTAATTAATTCTACTTGTAATAGATACTTACTGTTTACAGTGTACTTATTAATACATTTTCAAACACCAGCGTATTTTGCTGTCTACCAATCAACAAATTTTTGCAACAGTGCAATAGTTAGGAAGTTAAAGTAGATAATAGATATAGTTTAATTAAATTAATTAGCTTAAATTAGTTAAATAGATATATGTGCCTGCCATGTGGGCCCCCCCCCCCAGGGAATGCTAAGACAGGGATTGAGACTGGGCATGGTGACACGTTTGTAATCCCAGCTCTTGGGAGGCTGTGAATAGGTGGATCACTAAGAGTGCGATCTAGTTGTGAGACCCTAAACACCATGTAGACCCTTCCCTAAAAAACACACAAAAAAATAGATATATGTGAGTGAAATAAGTCTATATTTAAAAGATATTTTAGTCTAATGCTGCATATGAAATAAAAGACCTCATCCTCAGTATGTAAACTAAGTGATTTTTGTAGTGACTGAGTATGTATACTTCGTGTGGTATAACTGCATTGAGAGTTTATTGTGATTAAGGAAAAACCTGCTTAAATCTTATGTAATTCACAACAAATCTTTCTATCATCAACCAATAGTCACCAGAAGGCTGAGGCAGGAGCGTCTTTGCAAGTTCGAGACCAGCCTGGGTTGTAAAATGAATTTAAATGAATTTGAGGCCAGTCTGAACTGCATATTGAAACCCTGTTTCAAACAGACAAAAAAGAAAAAAAAAGGAGAGAAAGGAAAAGAGAAAAGAAAAGAAATTATCAATAGTAATAACAAACACTAGATTTCTATGAATAATTTTCTTATTAGAAAAGATTTCTCATTTGTCAACAAATATCAAAATTAATGATTCAGTGCTTTAGGTAACACAGATAAATGGTCTTCTAAATTTTCTCTTCATGGTATGATTACCTATTTAAGAGAATATATATTCCAGATGCTACAAGCAAACAAAATAATGTTTACAGATTTATGAAGCACTAAAAAGTGATTCCATGTTGAGCTCCGCAGAAAAACCTTTTGAGGCCAAGATGCAAATTTGAAGAGATTTCAAGTTGTTGTTAACTGATCAGTCTTTCCCATCAGTCCTTAAGTACCATCAAATTGGTTATTTTTCACGGGTGAAATACATACAAATAATTATAGCATTCTTAATATATATCAGAATAGTGTAAGATGATTTTAGTCCCTGAAAAAGTCCCCTTGGATTATTATAACAGAATATTTAATGTATATTGTCTATTGTTTTGGCATCATTACCCAAATTTCACACCAAACAATGCTCTTATCTTAGGGATGAAATTTTCAAGAGACACATGCTATGAAATGCTTATGATTTGTAGTTGCTTTTTCAGAGAGTCATACCTGCAGCTTTTTACCTCTTAGGTACTTTACAAAATTGAAAGAATAAGAAAAGTGGTGAACTTGTTTCAGGCATTAAAAGAATTCTTGGATCTTTGCTAAATAAATGACACATGTACTTGTGTTATTGCAACAGAATCAAAAGAAATAGCTGTAGCATGTAACCTTGCAAGGTTTCTCTTAAGAATTTTTCTCTAAGTACACTGCATTATTATGTAATCATCTTTGCTTGATAATGCAACTATTTTACAATAATTAACTATGATTTCTGCATTTTCTGTGTAATGTCTAATGCACAAGATGATATTTTAAAGCAATAATTACTGCCACCTGATTGATGCAATGACTGGGGCTGGATAGATTGAGTACTTGACTTAAAAAAAAAATCTCACCCATCTCCCCAGAACAGGAGATCAGATTTTCACTTAAATCTCTCTCAGACCAAAGCCTGTATTTATTTTGTTATATCTGTTCTCTCTCCTCTTTGCAACAGCGATTGAGTATATTAAGTTCAGCAAGCAGAACTTCACATAGAGGCAGTTGTTTACTTTTTAAAAGAAAGAAAATGATCTATTTTTCCCCTCAGCTCAGCTCTGATACATATGATAGCAGTTTTATGCCTCAGAAATTCTTCTGTGCTTTTTCTGGATATAACTTACACAGGTTATGATCAATGAAATTGCCAAAACTGAATAGGCTGATCCCTAAATAATACCCAGAAAGAAGCAAAGATGCCATGCTAAGATGTAGCTCTGTTATAGCTCAGGAAGTTCTGCAAAACACTGGTTCCTACCAAGAAAGATTACATAGAGCAGTCAATTTATTAATGACAGATGACTAAGGTATTAAATCAAATGTTGGTCTATTGTTTCTACTGTTTTTCATGTTGGAAAGAAATTACCAAGATATCTTTCATCTAAACACACAGGCAGACAAACAGGAACACTGATATGGAGACCCATTTCTATAAACAGAGTATACATTAGAAAAAGAATTCATCCTATAATTAAAATATGTAAAGGAAATAAGAATAGCTTTAATGGATTTCAAGGAATGTGAAGCAAGAAAAACCGTTCTTACAAATAAATTTAAGATTATAAATTTTGTCTTATAAAGACTGGAGTGAAAGACAGATATTCTATGAGTCTATATTAAGGTTTTACTTTCCAAAAATTAAAAAAAGCAAAATTATCAGTACTTAAACATTAAAAGAACCCTTTTATTAAAGTCCAAAATACTAAACAAGGTAGCAGAGCAACGATGAAAAATTATTATCAATCCGTTTTAAAATTGTTTCAGTTTCTTAGATAGCACAATGTCCCTAATGTAATATTGTATCAATCACAAACAAGCTGTTCTAATGTTTTGATCTCCGTATTGCTTTGGCACCTCTTCCTCCTACCCAGAGAAAATATCCTGTACTCTCTGATACTGAAGTTTCCTCTGTACAGTGTTCTTATTTCCGGATCTCTTACCCTCATGCTGGCCTTTAGTCAGATAGTTTTTGCTGGATCAGTCACCAGAAATCCGGTGCCAACCCACTCCCTAATAAGGCCCTTAGTTGATCTGGGTAACTGAGGTACAAAAAGATAGATAGATAGATAGATAGATAGATAGATAGATAGATAGGAAGGGATGGGTGGATGGATGGATGGATGGATAGATGAGGAAAGGAGAGAAGAAAATAGATAAAGTGGGGAGGGAGGGAGAGAGAGAGAGAGAGAGAGAATAAATCATGGTAATTTCCTGATAAAACAGTAGTGTTGTACTGTGACTATATGACATCTTTGGAAAGAAAAACTTTCAGAACTTGAGTTTTGTATCCTAAGTACTACTGATAACAATTTTTTATGACAATCCAGATGCGTGCTTCTGAAATCATCTTTGTCTCTATAGGAAGCAACCTGAAAAGTCATTCAATAAGAAAGTAAAAAGGTCAACTCAGTATGTTAGTGTTTAGGGGTGAAATTCATACAGAAATGAATACTTTCTTTTAAAGGACAACATAATCACAATATATATGCATTACTTTAACAGGTATATGTATGCATGCATAGTAACAGCTCCATTTTCAATATTTATTCTCTGAACTACTTAGTTTTGTTTTGTTTTCTATTTTATTTTGGTGGGGCACAAGAAATCAAACTCAGGACCTTACATTTTCCAGGCAGGAGCTGAACCAGTGAGCTATATCTCCAGCCCTCCTCTGAACTATTTTGAATTGGTGCAATCAGCCCCATTGAATAGCCTTACTTCCATCCTATCTTCCCCTCCCATATTCATCTTTTATTCTATTCCACAAGTATCTGAATGCTAATCTTTCTGTCACTTCACTAAAACATTTTAATGGCCTTGTATTTCAGAATGGTTAATTAGCAACCCTTTAACACAGAGCACAAAATCCTCTGTGATTTAACACTCATGAACATTTCCTGCTTCATTCATCATAATGCAATCCATATCAGAAACTATGAGACAGAAAACAATAAACAAACTCGTACTTTCACAGTCTTTGGTAGTATTTTGCCTCTGTGGCTCTGTTCAAAGGAGATATTTATGTGCATCTGTTACTATCAGCCCTAGTGAAAGAAAGAAAGAAAGAAAGAAAGAAAGAAAGAAAGAAAGAAAGAAAGAAAGAAAGAAA
>NDGM011203299.1:1796-12211 GCA_002564305.1 Octomys mimax | reverse complement strand
TTTCTTTCTTTCTTTCTTTCTTTCTTTCTTTCTTTCTTTCTTTCTTTTTGGTGCAGGGTCTCACTATGCAACTCAGACTTATAGTGATCCTTCTGTTTTCAGCCTTCTGAGCACTGGGATTACAAGCATGTACCACTGTGCCTGGAGGCGGAGCTGGCACAGCATGTAGTGCCAGGGATCCAACCCTGGCCCCTACACTTGCACAACCAGGTGCTTAGTCCACTGAGCTATCTTGCCAGCTCTGGCTTTTTTAGATTTTATCAATGAGAATCCATTGAAGGGTAGTTAGGAAAATGTATAAAACCGTGTCTAGCTAATTACATTTCTTTTTTTTTCTTTTATAATTTATTTCATTTTATTTTGAAGAGTAAAATGTAAAGCAAATACAAATGGCAGCTTCAAAGATAGAAACAGGGTAATATACAAGATATATGCTACAGATTTTCAAATTAAGCATAGCAAAATAACAATGGTTGTTATATGATCTATTTTTATCATCAAATCTGTTGCTCATATTTACAGATATAGGTATGCAAAACTGACAGAAAATTGAATAGTAATGTATGCTTTCAATAAGCCTTAACTTTTTTTCTTGTCTTTTTTTGTAAATGCATTTTAAAAGAGTATAATAATAATTTATAAGACATTAATAATGGTTCACATTTAGAAGACAAAGATGAGAGGTATTAAACAATGGATTTTTGTTTTGATTTGTTTTTGTATTTTTAGGACAGGGTATCCAGGGTCTCACTATGTAGCTTGGACTCGGACTGATCCGCCTGTGTTCAGCCTCCCAAGAGCTGGGTTTACAGGCACGTGCCGCCATGCCGAGTCTCAATCGCTGTCTCAGCACACCACGAGTGTGGGCCCAGCACAGCATACTAGGGATCAGACTATTCCATTGTACACCTGAAGTGTCAACATTCAAAAATGATATATTCATAAAGTAATGGTGCCTCTTGTATTATTTTCTAATCTATTTGAATATTAGTAAAAACACTATTTAGAAAGGGTAGAATGTATTTCTACTCGTGTCAAAAGTATCACAATTGTAATAAAAACAGTTCTCAACTTCAAATAAACTATGGCCAATCCAATAGCAATAAAGGCCAAATTATTTTGTTGATTATATTCTTGCAAAGATTCTACTGATGAAAATTATCGGAATGTATATACATTTTAAAACTGAGTTTTCAAGTTTCAATCATTTATTTACTTTTGAACTTAACATTTTGTAAAATTGTGAAATAACAACCTCATATGCTTTGCAATATTCTCCCTTATTTCTGGAGTTAAATTTTTATAAATTGAATAAATTAAAGATCTAATGAAGACAATTTTTTATATCACATGGAAAACAGCATTTTGAATATTACTTATATAAACAAGTAATGCTTGCAAATAAGCAGAATTAAAAAGATAAAATTTTATGCAACCTGAATAGAAAATTAAAATAATACATGTCATAATAGTTAAAATATAGTAGACAAATTGTCAGTCTCATAGGTGAAAAAATTGTTTCATTGATGCATTTGGCAAAATAAGGTGAATAAAAGATGTGAAATGCATTATTTTTATTATGTAAAATAAATTTTATTATGCATGTAACAAAATTTTTTGAATCAACATTTGTGTGTTGTTCTGAATGCTTAAGATGTATCAAGGAATATAGTAGAAAAATGATTTGTCATGTGAAACTTATGATTTGGTAGGCATGCAGAGAGAAATATAGTATTCACAATAATATACAGATTATGTAATTTTAGATGATAAATAATATTGAAAAAGGAATGATTTGAATATTAGTTACAATATATTGATAGAGTACTAATGATAGTTTGAAGGTCACTCTTCATTAAGCAATGAAAAGGGGTTTGAGTTAAAAGTGAAAAGTTATATCAGAAAAAATAATATGCACAAAGTCAAAACATAGGTTGTCACACATAACACAGATATTTGTTTAATATCATAAAATCATATGATACAAGAAATTAAGAGTTCTCAAATTATTTGTGTAAATGCATATTGACATGACTTGCATGATCTGTAAACTTTGAAAAACTAAAAGCTTGACAAAGTTAACAGTAAATAATTTGATATTTTGCTTCTCAATTGAAAATAATGTAAATTATGTCACCTAAGTAGTCAGATTAAGTCAATATACAGGATATTTAAAGTAACAATACAATGTTACCAATAATTTACCTTATAGAAGTTTAATCTAGAAATTATCCAGGGGTGCTGTCACATATCAATGTGTGTGGGGTTTCCATGTGTGTTGATTCTATGTTAAATTCCTAGTAGAGGAATATCAATGAAGCACAAATATCTCAGAGCAAAGAAAACTAAAGTAATTTTAATTACATCTCTTAACTCTTTCTGTACTGCATCATTACTACGGAAACTTTCTATCACCCATACCTTACTCCACTGGCATTATTAGAAGAGAAAAAAAATTCTAAGTTTCATTCTTTACATAGATTTTGCAATAATCTCTTTAACTAATGCATGCTGTTTCTTTTTTTTCTTCTTTTCTCTGAATGCCTTCAGGGCAGGTTTGGCTGACTTGAGTTGTGGGGCTTGAACCACAGCAACCTGAGCCTGACAGCTTTTTTAAAGCAATCACTTAAATAACTGAGCTAAGGGGCAGGCTCCCTGCATGCTGTTTCATAGACACAATTTATAGACAGAATCCTGGAAATGCAGATGTCAAATTCACCTGCCCAGTTGGAATCAATTAATATATCAATGTTTTTAGCTCAAGAAACTTTTTATGTGTTGATTGTATTAAAGATAATCTATTCATTAATGCGGAAATGAAACCAAAAGGCATGTTTCCTTAGGATATTTTAGTACAATAAGGAAGTTGTAGCATAAAAACAAGTTTGTGAAACAAAATAAATATAGTACATGAAGGTACAAATGAGAGTTCTGAAAAGACAAGCTATAATAAAAATAGAAATACAGAAATATGTGTTCACTTTCCTGATTTAGGTACACTCATTTCACAGAAATCTTGCTGAATATGAGTACTTCCTGTCATATTGTAAGGGAAAATCACAAGGTTGATGAATAATAGCTAACACTTAACTTATTATGAAGTGCCAAAATGAGGTTATAATTTAATCATCAATTTCTGTCTTTCATGAATCTGGTCAGTGGGAGGATTTTATAAAGTATGGAACAAAAAATAAAAATGAAAGCCAGAGACACCAAAGAAACTCTCTCTGTTTGACATCAGAAAACTTCCTGATCCTTCTCCCCCAGAAAATAAATTGGCACAATTCAATGGCAGTTGTTGAGGGCCAGCACTGAAAACAATGAAGAAGGTGGCGGATCCTTTAAGGCAAGATCATTCTATCTCCCATTTGACACCATCTTGTACCAGGGCATCATTATCTGAAGCAATGATCTGATGAAAAATACATGGATCACTAAACTACTCTATGAATGTAGACAAAATAGTCTCTGGCTGAGGGACTTTACACAGACCACTTAGCCTCTCTGTGTCTCAGTTAGTCAGCTGTGAAAAACTGTTTTCAATGCATGACTCTGTCACTCCTTCCAGCATTGCAGAACAACCTAGAATAGCACAGTTTTAAATAGCACATAAGCAATGAAACATGCACCATACAAAATTCATACCTGAGAATGAAAGCAATCTAAAATTTGTGATAGATAAGAAGAAGACAGATAGGAAGTTTTCAAAAGGGCCAGGGAATCAAGACATAGAGGACAGGGAAGGGGTAGGGATGAAGCAAAGGAACTTGAACGTGTCATGTACATGATGAACTCTACACAAGGAATGAAGACATTCTGTGCAGCAAACATGTACGAAGGGGCACAAGAGAGGGATGGAAGGGAGAGGGTGGGGAGTGAAAGGGGATGTGAATAGGAAATAAGGTGAATCCTGTACCTGTACCAACTTCCCACAAGCAATGTGAATATTGTGTACTGTCTTCATGTACTAATAAAAACTACAGTTTTAAAAATCTGAACACAGGATGGTGTTTTGCATAAGAAAGTCCTCCTGACAAAGGTTCAGAGAAAAAGAAATATGTCAAAGTAATAAAGAAAAGAAGAAATAGAAATTCATTCACATAATAGTAATTGTCCCAAATTAATACTCTTTGGAAATTACATTAAGAACAAGCAAGTTAATGCTTTTTCTACATATTAACATTGTAGAAATAAAATTTTCACACTTGGGAAAAATGCTGACATTTAATAATGTTTCTTTAAACTAAGCCACTTAATCCATTCTTTATTGATATTTAAGTTATTTCTTTACAGTCTATAGAATATGTCCACAGAATTTATAACTATTCCTCCAAAATCTAAGTTTGGAAAAGACACAGGAATCTAACAAAGTAAAATTGCTTGTCTACTATGATGAGCTAACAATTGAGAAAAAAGAAAGTCCTTATCTTTTGATAACATAGCTCCTTTGTTGATTGATCAATGCTTTTTAGAGTTAATATTATTATTTTATAGAAGGGAAGAAATATTCCATGGTTAAAATAGTTAAAAATGTTTATTTCTAAACAAATATCCCACAAATAAATATTTTTGTCACTTGGCAATTGCTATTCAGCAGAGAAGGCTACCATAAATCAGTTCCTGGACTCATTAAGAAGAGATGAACGCTTCCGAACAAGCAAAGACTTTACTCTTCGCTTTAGCACACAAGCACTAACTGGTCTGCTGCATGCGGACTCCTGCCTTCACCCTCTGCAGCGCAGGGGGTACTGCTACAGGACCCTGGGCCAGACTGGAATACAGAGTGGAGCACTGCGCGCTTCCACCGGGTTCTGGGGGTACAGCCCGTGAGCTGGATGGTGAAGCTTCCTTCCACGGCTGAAGGCAATAAGCTGCAGACAGCTTGCAGGGCCTTTACCACTGGGAACTAGGGCCACCCCGCACACTAGCCCCGCTCCTGCTGTGGAATCAGTGGAATGGGGGCCTCACTGATCGATGCACCCAAGGTAGCTGCCTCTGGATCTCACTCGGTTGAGCAGAAGAAGGAGCTCCCTTTCTCTAAAAAGGGGTGCCAATGATGGTATTTTTCACCAGATTCTGAAGGGTTTTGGAAATATGACCGAGAACATGGATATCAGGTACTGGAGGATTATCAGGGAGCAAGAGCCGGTACTATCTGAGTAAGCACAGGTGTCCACCCCACGCTGCACTGGAATGCCTCTTCCCCCTGAGTGGCAGGTAAGGGTCAAACTGTTCCATATTTTTGTGACGTGGCTGTAATACACTGCGTATGAGATCACACTGAAAGTTGTTTTGTGACGTAACCACAACCATGAATTGATACTTATTTTGTCTCAGAACTCTAACGACATTTATCATAGAGTAAAAATGGATGAAAATACTGTGGCATCAAAGAAAATGTCACACTGTAACCAGGAAAATACATTTGTTTTCTTCTCGCAAGTCTTTGTTCCTTCAGTGTAGCCAGAGATTCTAATTTGAGATTGGCGTGCAAAGATGGAAGAACAAATCTGTATAGAGAGTTTTGTTCCTGTAATCCTGAAGTCATTTCTATGTCCTGGTTATAGTTTTTGAGACAGGGTCTCACTATGTATTCCAAGCTGGTCTTGAACTCACTCTGTAGCCTACAGTAGCCTCAAATTCATGGGACTCCTTGCTTCTCAGCCTCCCAGGCATTACATTTACATGCCTGCATCCCTACCCTGGACCATAGCTTTCGTATATTAATCTTAAGAATCTTCGCTGTTTTGTTTGTTTCATTGCAATAGGGAGAAGTAAAATAAGCAAGTTTTGCTTTACAATTCTCCTAAAACACTAACTATAGTGACCCTCCCTTTTTTTGTGTGCAAAGTCTCACTGCACAGCTCGGACTCCTAGTGATCCTCCTGTTTTCAGCCTCCCCAGTGCTGGGATTACAGGCACGTAACACCATGCTCAGCATCAGTCATCTCTGCTTGCCTATGGGCGGGGCTGGCCCAGCATGCGGTGCCAGAATTTGAAGCACTTAGTCTATTGAGTTATCTCGCTGACCCTTTGCCTCTTGTTTTTAATGGAATGCCAGTAAGGTCCAGTTTCTCTCTGTGTTCATGGTTAAGTATTGCTCCACTGTAAGAATTTCAAAGCACCAGTGACTTAGAACGTATTTACATAAGTTAAGTAAAATGTAAAATAGTCTAACATTTACCTGATATACAAAATACTAATTCACCAATCCTTGAACTGCTTATTCCTTGAATTTACATAATTAGCTATTATACTGAACATTTTTATACATTCTTAAAAATAAAAATGATCCATAAACTTGACTGATAGACTTCCACTGAAATGCTTTAGTACATGTTAGTATTTTTGACATAGTCTGTAATTCTGAAATATTCTTCATTTTTTAAAAGATGGGAAGAAATAATTTACATGTAGGAAAATAATCATTCTTTCACTTTGCATTATGACTTATCTTTTGGATATAAGGACTTATACATATTTTACATACATTTTAAAAGAACATGTCTCAAACGTAAATCAGAAATTTATCTCATGACTAATTAAATTTTTTTATTAGGAAATGAAGTAATTAGTAGTGAATTTATTTAATCAACAAAGCAGTCAATAAATAATGAATAAAGAAGTTTATATTAAACTGACAGCCATCATTTTGATTATCTAATTTCATATCACTTCCAAAAATTTTAGTAACAAAAATTTCCAGTGTTTTTCTCTCTTATAACATTCTAATTCTTTTCATAAATAGTTCTTAGATAGAGAACAAAATTTGATATCAACCTGCTTACTATTTTTGCTACTATGGTTTATCCAGAATCTCAACTCTTCAATTGTGACATTGGTTATTACTACCCCAAGCAGCTTCGTAGCTTCTCTTTTTCCCTCTGATAGTCTTTATAAATGCCTGTCAAGTTGATAAGAATATATAATATGGTAAGTAACTTTTAAAATATTATGTATACAATGCAGGATTGATAAGTATAGACACAGTATTATATAGTCCATTCCTGGAACTTAATGATTTTGTCTGTTGAATTTTGTGCCTAATAAATAGCAATATCTTAATCTAATATTTCCTAAAGTCCTTGGTAGCCACCATTTCACATTGGGCTTAAATATCTTAGATGTCTCAAATCAGCAGCACCTGACAAGACTTGTCTTTCTCTGGCAGGTTTATTTTTCATAGTATACTGTCTTCCAGGCTTAAGTCTCCCATAGTAGTATATTCTTCTCCGTCAAAGCTGTCTCCTACTACTGTTATCTCAATGGCTTGTTCATGAACTTATACAGATGGATGAAGTTTGCCAAAATATTAATTGATAATACAGTTTATTGCATAGAATCTTACCTATATGGAATATGAAAAATAAATTTTATAATTTTAAAGAAACTTGTTTTACAGATTTATAAACATATTTTATATCTAAATACATGCAAGTATTTTATATAGGTACTGTACATATATAATGTATTGATACATACATTATATTTGTGTATAATGTCTTGACAAACTTAAAGTTATTATCTTTCATAGTAATGGAAGATTCTGAAATACATTCACTTTATTATTTGCTTCCTGGGTATTTTATGCACTCTGATTCTTGGAAAAATCACTCATGAAACGTTATGAGCTCCTTTTTTAAAAATCTTACTTTGAAGATTCTGGAACTAGTCATATTTTTCTACAAAGGGCTAGAAGTTTTCACTTTCTGCTTCTTTTGAAAGAATGTAGTAGCTTAGCTACCATCTATCTATCTGCTTATTTTACTCTCCAATATATAAACACAAAAAGTGATCTCTCCAATGTTACTGGAAAAAATAGAAATTAATTCCTTAACTAATGAAAGACGTTTTGTCTCAGGTTTTAATTGTTTTTTCTTTTATATCAGTTTTGCAGTCATTTTTCACTATTATTTCCACGTTAAGTGTTCTGGTTGCTTCTATTCCTCTGCCTCTCAGTGTCTCCTCATAAAGTAGCACTATCGAGATTACTTCAGTATTCTGTGATGGCATTTGTAGAAAAAAATGAGGAAAGATGCAATGCATGAAACAGAAGAGTTGCTTAGAAGAAATTTATAAATCAGTTGAAATCTTACCATGAAGAAAAGAGAAATTTCATTTATTGGGGGATGCATAATACACAATTTCTGTTAAAGATGTTTTCGTGTTTCATTCTTTAGTCTTACTCAATCTCATTTCATACTCTTTCTCCATATAGTGTCATCATTAGCCAAACGCCACTTAGGAGTTATTGTCCCAAGAGAATAAATCAAGAAATCTGTACATGACATAATTTGAATTCCATACTCTAAACCTACTTGGCACATCCATGTGATTACTTTACAAGGATTTTGAATTCAAAATATTAATACATGGAACTAACCAAACAATAGTCAATCCAAAACAAAACAAACAGAAAGAAATATACACAGCATATGTTTTCTCTGGAAAATAGAAAATAATTAGCCAAATAAAAAGAATACTTTCTCCCACCAAAAGGGAGAGAAAAAGAATGAAAGAGATAAAGCTAGTGTCAAATCTTAATGAATATAACTACCATTCGGCCAACTACAAAAGCCAGAGAATTGCAGGTTACTTTTTATCCCTTTACTCTCCAAGGCTACATTTTGGGCAAGTCAATGGCTTTATACAATTTGAATAAGTCTTGAATCCACTATTCTGTATTTATCCCTCTATCCTAGATCAAGCATTCATTATAACTTCTCCAAAAAGCCTAAAATAGTTTCTCATTGTTCTTCAACATTTAAATTTGTAAGTCATGAGAAGACTGAATAATCTAGGATAGACACCAACTTCATGAAACTTATACTGTGTCATTTTCTCTTTTATTTTGTATTTTTTGGATAAAATTTCCTTTATCAGGTTCCCTTCTATTATCAACCTTTCTCATAAGCATTCCCTCAGTTTGAAGGAATCTTTTCAGTTTTCATTTAGTATTTTAAGACTTTTTTAATATTTAATATAAAAGTATTCATAGCATACCTACAATAACTTCTAAAAAACTTTTCATTCATTATTTCTTGATTTAGCCTTCAGTACAGCCACCACAGTACCATTACACTTAGCCTCAGTTGCTACTGAATATTCATTGTCTATATCATTTATTTTCTGCATCCTCAATTATAATTGTTTTCTGAGAGAGAAACACTTTCTTGTTGCTGAGGCAGACATTTGTAATTAAAAGAAGACTGCTCTGTTATGTCTTATGATTAGTGGGTAGTTGACCAGTGCCAAAATATAGCAGATGGTGTAGTGCCTGAGGAGAAGCTGATCACACCTTGGGTGCTGCAGGCCCAGAGAGGTCCAGGGATGAGTTAGGGATGGGGGTAAACCCTTCCAGGCCATGCCCCAGGCCACGGCTCTTTAGTCCAGGCCCTGCATCCTCAGCAGGTCAGCTCTAAACCCTCATAATCCGATCTCTTTCCAAAAGTCATACCAGTGAGCACATGAGGTCTTCAGGGGTGTAAGAGCTTGTATATTTCCTTTCTATTGTTTTAGAGGCATCATCTTGGTTTATTGTAGATAATCTGCTAGTACTGAACACATGACAGAGATTTTACTACAAAATAAAAGGATATGTTATGTTTTATATTTCTCTCAACAATTTAGGGTGTGCTGAAAGGTCAGGTATTCTAAGCAGGGTCCTAATAATGAGATACAAGAGATAAATCTTTAAGTAGTATTGAATGGCTGTGATGACAGCATGCCAGTAATCATAAAAATAGGTTGTATTCCTATGAGCCAGTCATTGTAACAAGGATGTCAAAGAGTAAATACTGTAGTTAAGACATACTGGGCCTCGAGAATAGCTGAGTAGTATAGTTGCATTTGTGAGGCCCTGGGGTGACTCCACAGAACAACAACAACAAAAAAACACACTAATACATAAACATATTTTGAGGAAGTTTTACAAATATGACATATAAGTCAATGTAACATATTTTGTATGATACTATGTATTTATGTGTTATACAAATAAATAAGTCACTCATATATATGTACATACAATAATATCATGTATTAATACAGTTGTGTACCTAATATATTGCAATTTTATATGATAGCTAGTATATTTTAGTGGCTAATATAAATAAAACATTAAGTTGAATATTGATAAATTGTTATAAAAGATATATGGAATTTTATGTGGAAACTGTGAAGTATATTTATGCAATATTATAAACATTTTACATTTTCTTATTTCCATTAGAAATAAGAAATAGAGTTTATTTAATTTTTGGAGCAACCGTGAGATCATTGAAAAAATAATACTTTTCTCAATTGCTTTAATTTCCATTTTTAAGTTAAAAAGACAAACTTAAAAAATAATTATTGAGGCTGGGGAGATGGCTCAGTGGAATAAGTGCTTCCCTGGCAAGCACAAGGGCCTGAGT
>NDGM011203273.1:1262-14309 GCA_002564305.1 Octomys mimax | reverse complement strand
TCTTTCTTTCTTTCTTTCTTTCTTTCTTTCTTTCTTTCTTTCTTTCTTTCTTTCTTCTCCATCTCCATCACTTCCTCCTCCTCCTTCTCCTCCTCCTTCTCCTCTTCCTGCTCCTCCTCCTCTTCCTCCTCCTCCTCCTCCTTTTTCATGTGAGGTTTTGCTCTATAATTAGGCAGCACTTAAATTCATGCCAGCCTGTGTAGAATTCATGCAATCCTCTTGCTTCAAATTCCCAAGTTCCAGGGTGACAGGTGTGCGCCCCCATGGCCAGCTATTTTGTTTGTACATTTTGACAAAGATTCTCTCTGTGAGGTTAAGGCAGTCCCTGAGTTCACTGTGTAACCCAGGATGGCCTACAACTTGTTTCTTAAATTTCTTGAAGTAATTTCCTCAAACTTTCTTCTTTTATGGTGGTGCTTTCCCTGCCATGGAATTTGCATTTGCTTGCTAATGTTTTCAGAGAGCATCTCGAGGTCATGTGCAATGTAAGGAAGGAGCAGCCCACCCCGAACCATGGACCACTGTTACTGCTTTAGGATTTTTAGCTCTAGGCTTACAGGACATCCTCACATCTTTGTCACTCTTTTAACTTCTCTGTCATAGAGGAAAACTAATTATTTCTTTGTTCTCTTAGGTTTACGTGCTATGTGGAAAGCCACACAAGTTTGCTACATTGTATACCAGAGTGATTTGTACAACAGATGACTGGATGTTTCCCTATCCTAGATCATCGAGACATTTCTAACTGTGAATGTATCTAGTGATCAAAAGTGGATAATCTGGATGCTTTATCAATTCTCTTACCTCTCTCCCAGAAACATGTGCTTCCTTTCCATTGCGATCACTTGTGGGTAGGGCATGCCATGCCTGATGCATATGCTGATCTTGAATATAGGCAGTTTGGAGCATCTAAGAGAAAACAGATTTACACCTCATTTGTTGGAATTGTTCTGAAATGCTGTGTTTGTTTTTGAATATGTGATGCTCTTAATTTCTTTCAGGGAAATGAAACACACACTTACAGGGGCTGTCAGGGGCTAAATGCTGTCACTCAGCATCGGTGTGGATATTTTGGGCATTGTTCCAGCAGACCATAATCTGAAAGATAATAACTCCGGTTCTGCTTTTCCCAGATGTTCCTCCTGGTGCGAGCAGCTGCCATTGTTACACTTGTAAACTCTACGCTTGGCAGAGCTTGTGATCGACTGTGGAAGATGCCGATGTCTGTCGGCTTCTGCCTGGCAAAGTTCTGTTCTGATTTAAAATGGGAGCACTGTGGTGTCCTTTGAGTGACAAGAAGCCCCCTAGGAGAGCCTGGGGATCTCAGGTGCACTGCATGCACATCGCCTCGGATTTTCTCTTTCTCTTGCTTGAGTGAACCACTCTTGTGATGCATCATTTGAATGTTCTTGAACTTCCTGAAAAACATGCTTCAAGGACACATGCGGATGGCTGGGCCCTCAGCTGTCCTAATGAGAAGTGTAAGATTAACTAAGGAAGAATTTTCTGCTACTGTATGTGGAGGATGATTCCTCATCAGGAATTCATCTTTGTTCACCTGGGTCCCTTTGCGCCCAATGCCAAACTTGGAAGACAGCTGAATATAACTAGAGATGCACACACACGCAAATTGTGCCTGTGTGGGTCATGTTTGCTGTGTAGCGAAGGAACTGGCAACCTTGGTGTCTTTAGAATCCTTGTCCACCAGTTGGCTCTGTGAGAAATTAATATTGAGCATGCTCAGAAATAAAAGTAAATGGATTTAGTAGTATTATACCTCAAAATTATTCAAATTTTCCTGCATCATAAATCATGGAATGGTCCTAGACATCTCACCAGATGTGAGATAAACAATTTCAGGAATATTAATTCTTAGACAGCAGTCACCCTACTATTAGCTTTTCTCTTAAATGGTAATTTTTTAAATAGCTAGTTTCCCAGGGTGTTGTGTATTTTGTTCAGTTGTATTTGAAAAAAAGTATTTCCAACCTCTCTCATTGAGGTGGGATTGCAGAGCAGAATCTTGAATGGCAACTTCTAATAAAAGGAAAAATGACCTCGATCCAACAAATATGAATATTGTTCAGTATTTCTTTGGGGTTTCTGTTTCTTTCCTTCCTTTTTTGTGTATTTTCTCCTAGGCTTCAGCCTCAGAAGTACACTCAATATCCAGCTTTTGGAATCCACTCTAAATGCCCATCTTTTCTCCACTTACTGGCAAAGCTTTCAATTTGCATAAATCCTGCATTTCACCAAATTGTAGCATATCTCCTATCAGCTCTATTCTCCTTTGAAGTGGTTTCTCTTTTGGCTGCTCTGTTTCTACTTGTGCAGCCTCCTTTGCTCAATCACTCAAGTGTTCAATGTAGGTCATGATTGCTTATCAGCGGCATTCACAGGGCTCTGTGCTCCTTACACGTTCGAACTGTCACCTTTTATCCTCTGCTGCCGAGTGCATATTGTGCTCCACTGTAGTTGTTGAGGCAACATTTTTGGAATGAATGAATATATGTACATTAGCCTTTGCTTGCTCTGATATTCTTCTTAGGGTTAAAGAAATTAAATACATGATCAAAGAATTTGAATGCCAAATCAGAAGTATCAAAATTATCAAGCGAGAAGCTTCACAGTCCCTTCTGCATCTGCAAGCTCCTGCTGTCTCTCGTGCGGGTGACCAGGAGTCTTAGCCCCTTACACGCCCTTCATTTCCTTTGGTGCACACAGACATGTACACACGTACAGTCCTTTCATTTTTATATGTAACATTACATGTGTAGCATACAACACATACATGTGTGTGCTGTTGTTTTTTATTTCAACTATTTGGGAAAGATCTTGACATTTAATGTGATTATTTTGTTTCTCCTGTCTAAGCTGTACTACTTGGCCTGGCGAGGGGTCACCAGCCTTCATTAACTTTTTTTTCTTTTTGCACCTTGATAGACATGAAGAATGCCTTGGGAGGTTACCTTGTATCATTTCAACTCTGGGCGAGTGAATTCTCAGAATATAATGGCTGGCTCCACATTCACAGTGCTAACAATACCAACTTATCCCCCAGAGCGTTGGTGCTGATTTACATGAGCAACATGTGAGCACTGTTTCTCTGAAGCCTTGTGGAATGCCCAGTTATTGACACATATAATGTCCCCCTAAGTGTCTAGGGACAGTGTGTTTGTGCAAATTTTTCCTCTGGAGTTCACTTAGTGTAAGTGTTGCTGCTCATCTTTTCACATGTGTAAAGATCACTTTTTAGTGAATGGCTTGTTCATGCCCTTTCTGCATGGTTTTGGGTTGGTTTCTAATTAACTAAATTGCCAAAGCTTGAGCCTTAGGAGAAATCTGAACCTTTCTCCTCCATTCTTTTCCCAATTACTACTAAAGCCGACCATTATAATCGGCTCAACTTGGTTTAGGATGAAATTTCATCTTAGAAACTAAGGAAATCCATTTATCTATCTATCTATCTATCTATCTATCTATCTATCTATCTATCTATCTATTTATCAGACACAGGATCTCACTACACAGACTCACAGTGATCCTCCTGTCTCAGCCTCCCCAGAGCTGTGATCACAGATGTGTGCCACAGTGCCCAAGGTTCCGGGGTAGCACGGCACTGTCTCCCCAGGGCTAGAAAGCCTTGATTTTAAGCACATTTATTAAACTCTTGAATTGAGTTTTGAGTCTTAAAGACGTTTCCCACTTCAAAGCTACAAAGGGATGCAGCAAACCTTATTCTAGTATTCTTGTGGTGTTTTGGATACTTTTCTCTCATTGCTGAGACAAAATACCCATTGCCCAAGATTCAGAAAGGAAAGGTTTACTTAGTTGACAGTTTATGGAGGTTTCAGTCTATAATCAATTGGCTCTAAAGCAGGGTGGTGCATGGCGGAGGGGCAACAGTTCATGGTAGCAGAAAACAACAGAAGTGGCAGGAGCAAACAAGGCAGAGAGCGGAGCCTCTTTTGCTCCCCTGTATGACTGTAAGCAGGCTACCTGCCCTAAGGCAGGCATACCCCTCACACCGTTTCCTTGCCCTTCCATTGCAAAGGCTCTGGATGTTGACAAAGTGAGGACTCTGACTCCCTGCCGAGCCGCTTAAACTTCTGGGCTCCTCAAGTTGACATGCTTTAATGATTTTTCACATAAGCACTAGTTATCATTGGAATTATTATTGTGCTATACAAATGTGTCACAAAGATTCAACTCCCATTTGCTTCAAATTTCTCACTAGCTGTTCTTTCCTGTACTTCGTTGTTTATATTTTATTTTTTATTAGGAAGTACCCACAGCACATACTGAGTACCCTTCTTGCAGGGCATCTGTGCAGGTGCGTAGTGCATCTTAAGTCTCTTACTCCCCCCTCCCTCTCTGCTCTGTCCAGCTCTCATTCCCGTTTCCACTACTTTTTCTTTAAGTCTCCTTTTTCCACCCTTTACCCCTTTGTTCCCTTCACTTTCTCTTGTTGCTCTTCTCATTTGAAAAAATCCCCCCATTTCTCATTATATAGAAATCTTTTTTCTGCAATATCATTACGTAAGTTTCATTTTGCTCTTAATGCTTTGGGCTTCGCATAGGAAATGAGCCATGCGCTGTTTAATCTTTTATTTATTTGTTACAGGGTTTTGCTATGCAACTCAGACTTGTAGTGATCCTTCCGTCTCCGCCTCCTCAGTGCTGGGATTGCAGATGTGCACCATCACACCCAGTTTCGGTGGCTGGTGCAGCGCTGGGCTAGCATGGCATGCAGTACTGGGGATCGAACCTGGGTGCTTGTGCTTGCCAGGCAGGTGGCTTAGACCACTGGGCTATCTCTCCCAGTGGTCTAATCTAGTCTTACACATCTGAAATATTTCACTTGACCACACTGCATCCATTTATCTACAACTAGTTATTTGGACCCCTTGTTGAATATTCTTGTTTTGCCCATTTATTCAATAAGGTAGAAAACAACTTTTACCTCATACTAACTTCTCACTTTTAAATTGGAATTTTCCTAGACATTTTACTTTCTGCATTATATTTGATGGTTTGTGTAAGCACCAGCACCATGGCATTTTATGTACCAAGATGAACCCAAGCCGTCGCATCTCCAGCTCATTCAATTTTTTTGGTTTCAGGACAGAGTCTCAGGAGGTCACTAAGTTATCAGGTTGAGCTTGAATTTTAATCTTTCTGTCTGTGTCTCCCAGGTAGTAGGATTACTGGCATGTTCAGCCACTTTTATATTGTTATTGATGCTCTAAAATATGCACTTCAATATGTAGCAACACCAGTAATTCTTTACTGCTCTTCTGGTTCAAGTATTTCTTCAGGACTTTATTTTTCCTTATTAATGTTATAACCATGGGTCTAGTTCTGAATAATATGAGTTTGGCATTTTATTAGCTGCATTCCAAGTAAGCAAATATATTTGCAGAGAGAGAATTGATTTTTTGTTGCTTAAATTTTCCTCTGTGAGAGCATCTTACACATTTCCTTTCATTGAACTCTTGATTTTTGGTTTACAGTGTAGTTTCAGTGTTGTTTTCATGTAAATATAATTACATAGGGATGAAATTTTATAAAAATTCATATAAATTTTGTACAAGTCATGTTAAATTTATTCCGAGGTGTTTTGTAAGTTAACATTTTAATATGAAATAATTCTTTCCATTATATCTTCTAATTTGTTATTGTTTGCTTTTATAAAGTAATCAATTTCTTTATATCAATCTTTGTTCTGCATATTTTATGAACTTCCATATTGTTTATGGTATTTTTATTATACTTTAGTATATACAGGTAGTCATCCAGTTAGTTCAATTTGATACTTTTGGTTCTGTTCTTTATGTTTTATAAATCACTTTTATTATGTTTGTTTTATTTTTGCCCACTTCCTCTTTTTTAGTATTTATTTATTTATTTATTTTTATGTACTTAGTACAGGGTCTACAGGGTCTCACTATGCAGCTCAGACTCGTAGTGATCCTCCTGTTTGCAGCCTCCCAAGCGCTGGGATTACAGGCACACACCATCACACCCAGTCTCAATCGCTGTCTCAGGGAGTCCTGGGGGCGGAGCTGGCAGGCACGCTGGGGAGCGAACCCTGGCCCCTGCGTCTGCCTCTAAGCAGGTGCTTTAGTCCACTGAGCTATCTGACTGGCCCTCGACTTTCCCTTTTATTGTAGTACACTCACCTGACTTTAGTGAAAGTGCTGTTTTCTGATTATTGTTCCTTTCTCTATGTATGTATGTGTGTATATATGTATGTACGTATGTATGCATATGCTTCAGCATCTACACAATTGCATTTAATATTTGTATGAACTTTGGTCCTGCGGAGCTGGGCTCTCCAGGAGGCTGAGACAAACGCGAGACCTCCCAGGAGAAACGCCTGAGAACAGTGAAGGGCTGCCAGGGGAAGAGGCTGGAGGGGTGGTGTGCTGCGTCGCAGGCCTGCCCCGGGAGGTGGAAGTGAAGCAGACCAGAAAAATCTGTGGCTCCCGCCCTGTGTAAGATCTAATCGAGTCACCGTGATGGGAAACCTGTGCAGGCCCGAAGGAGGGCATCCAGCAGGCCTGGAGGATCAAGGTTTCTGGCACCTTTGCCGAGATTACACGCATCAGGAAGTGATTCGGTGTGTTTGGGGGACCCAGAGAGAGGCCCTGGAGGCTGCCACTGTCTGTGCTCCGCCCGGCCCGCAATCTCTGAAGCAGAACTCCGAAGAACAAGTCTGGGACTCCCATCGTGTTTCACTACTGGTTCTCATTTATATTTTGTAGAGTATGCTCATATTCCTCCTCTAGAGCACGCTGGAATTCTCCGCAAGGAAGGGCGGTGTACCTCCCATAGCCCTGCAGGTGTTAGGAAGCTCCCCTGCTAAGAGACGGACACATTGGGTCCATGTCGCTAACACACCTGAGACCCAAAATGAAGCAAACATGAAGCACAAATTTTACACCGGAAAGTAGTGAGTTTAGAGTAGTTGTTTATCATGGCTTCCTCAGAGACAGCATAGAAAAGAAGGAAGGAAAAAATGTAATGCCTTTTGAGCTGGGAAGTAGGAGAAACATGAATCTTTTAAAATCTGCAAAGCAGCTTATAACAGACACAGGAGTAATTGGGAGGCAGGTAAGCCCACGTGCAAGCCCTGGTTATCATCACTAATTAATTCACTCTGAGCTGGTCCTCTTTGGACACAGGGAAATAACATTTCCAGGCATTTTTTCCCCCCCAGAGGCATGGTCATGTGACCACACTGTTTCCAGTGGAATGGGCGTGTGCACGTCCTATAAGTATGGATTTCTTTTTTCACTGGATTCTGATTATGGTGATGAGGAAGTGGGAGTTGGGAGACACACAGCATAGAAGAGCTGCCCCTGAATGCTGGCTGTTTGTCAAGAAAACCTACCCAAGCTTCTTACATACAGGGGAAATAAGCACAAACCAAGTTTGAGACGTGCCATTAATTATTGAGCCTACTTATTAGAATGCTGATATATAACCTAGTGAGAATTGATGTTAATGCATAAAGACTATTTAATTCACAGTAGTTGCTCAAAAATATTTAATTCCTGCCTTCCTTAGTGGCATGTCCACAAGGCATTTGAAAAGACATAGCTTTTAAATAATAAAAATAAAATTTAAATAATCTAAATTTAGGCTATCTCCAAGATCTAAATAAATCATAGTCAAATTCTTATTGTTATTTTACAGCACTTTATCCCTGTAGAAGATAACAGTAGATGAGCCATCCAACAGGAGTATGTTCCATATTTTTTTGGTTCTGGGACCATCATTACTAACTTGTATAGTTAAAAGAAAAACCTCATTCCACAAGTTATGAATCATCCTACAATAATAATGTGAAAACCAGCTTTTGCATTTTTCTTAGAGAACAATTACAACGCAGAACTTCTGGGCACCCACCAATGTCTGTGAGACAGCGAACTCAGCAACATGCAAAGAGATGCTTTTGCTATGGCAGTTATTTTAGGCATGTGCATTTTAGCTGATATGAAATTCGCAACAAACAACAGGAAATAATCACGTGCCCTAATTAGTATGAGCAACAAAGATTCCCACCGATCCAGCGCAGCCCCACCCTTCGCTGTGTTTCTAATGCCCTCCCCGACTCTGTGCTTGGAATTGAGGACCTGCGCATAATTACACAAAATAACACGGCACCTCTGCTGCCAGGGCCGGCAGGAAGCGTTTGCCCTCCGATCTCACTTGAGCTTCGCACGAATTCTTTGGATTACATATTCACCGCCACTTGTAGATGGCCTCAGTGAAGGAAAATCGTGAAAATGGGAGTGGACCCAAGAGTGCAGAGGTAAGTCAGGACGTGATTACAAATTCAGTTGGTGCCAAACCCACCTTTCCTTCCACCACACAACACTAATTTACCTGGGATTATCTTTGTGACATTGCAATGTATTTCCCCAAACAACTGAAATCCTAAACTTTTAATAATTCTTTTGTAAAGGAGTATTTCCGAAGCCCAATGTTTTGGAAGATATGTCGCTCCTATACATATCGTGTGTGTCTTGTGGGCCATGTAATCATAAATGCCAATTTCCATCACCTGCTTTTCCAGGAGCAGGCGACAGTCTCCTTGTGATGTGCTCTCCCTCATGCATTTGTAGACCTTACAAAGGCAGGGAAGGTTGTGGCATTTCCGAAAGTACAAACTCATTTTCTATTTTTAATTAGTGTGCATCAGTTATACAGATTGTATGTTGGGGCATTTTGGTACCCACATGAAATGCACTTTGATCATTTCCACCCTGTATCACACACCCTTGTTCCTTCCTCCCCCTCTCACTGCTGCCCTTCTTCTTCTCCAGTGGTCTCTCTTCTACTGTTATGTCACCTCTCTTTCCCTCTTTTTTTTTTTTTTTTTGGCTTAAATATCACAGGAAAGCTCAAATATGCCGCATTTTGTCTCTCCGAGTCTGGCTGGTCTTGCCTATCATGGTGACCTTTCAGTCACTGTTTACTGCTTCTACAGAAGACTCCTTTCCGAGGTATGAAGGCAGAACTGGTGGTTACGATTGGACCACTAAAACTGATCTATGATGCTGATTTTTTCCCTTGGGAGTCCTGGAAATTCCGTTTTCTCTTACCTTTGGTTTACCCATAGGGTAGACATGGTTATTTTAATGTCCGTCCCATAGAACTACTATGTCAACTTAATGACGTGCATAAAAGCTCCTTTGAAATTTAGAACCTGCTATGCAAGCTTTACCTATCATTACCACTAAACAGGAAGGATTTTGATGCTCTAGTTCTTCAAGCAGTCTAACAACAGCTCAGACCTTTGAGAATTGACTTGGCTTTTTTGCCCATGGTTTGACTTGCAGCATAGCGTCCTTGCACTATCTGTTCCGATTGGTTAGGGAGGGACTGTATCCTTGTTATGCAAGATTGTGCGTGTGTGTGTGTGTGTGTGTGTGTGTGCGCGCGCGCATGTGTGTGTGTTGTGTTAGACTGTGGAGAATGTATCTACGTATCTGTACTTAGAAAGTGCTCTTTTCCTTCTCTTTCTGCACAGTAACTTTCCTCTGACCGTTTCCTTTAGCTGCCTTTCTAATCTCTTTTCCAACCATGCGTCTTCTGTGCGCTTGTGTAGTGGCTCTGCTCTGTATGTTCACTCCTTCCAGGTCTGAAACTCCTCCCACTGCTATCTGCTGAACTGCCCCAAGTTTTCTTGGTGCTTTTGAATTTGTAGTCACAGTTCACTGAATCAAATCACAGAAGAGATAAAGGCTGACCCAGCATTATGTGCTATTTTCAAAGGGCTGCTCATGGGTGTTTTCTAATGAATGTTAAATCTAAATACTACATAGAAACTAAGTGACAGACTGTATTTAAAGTTTCATAACCCCTACAACAATCATTAGGTCTTTTGCTCATGGAGAGAATAAATAGGCAATGTACTTTTAAGAAAACACAATGTGAAATACTGAGAAAAGAGAACAGAACATGGGGGTGATTGTGAACCCAGATACAATGACTAATGTCATGGTCAAGCGCACATGTTTATGGAAGTTGTTTTTAGGGACAGGTGGATGAACTATTTGCCATACATAAATTTCAAAATATGATATAATAAAACAGCAACTGGTTGGGGTTTTCCGGAATGTGGATGAGGGGCACATCCAAACATATAATATAGAGAGCTTATTAATTTCACCTAACCCTCAAAGTGCTATTACATCTATCTGTTTTGGCCGTGTTTCGTGCATCTCGTGAAGTTTGGTGGTATCTGGCTTTAAGGGCTAATGAGAGGAGCCCCTTATGGAAGGCCCTGGCTCAGGCAGGGAAGCCTCTGCCTCTATAGACAGAAGGACAGCTGCTCAGCCTTTGCAGGCTGCAAACTCCTCCTGGGGTGGTGCTTGCCACCCTAAACACTGTTCTGGGAACCTCTTGTGTTGGTGCGGCTCAGCCTCAGGGGCTGTGGCCAAGGGGGCACATCGGCTTGTTCATGTGCCAGTGTGGAGAAGTGTTGGCATTAGCATCCCACATCCCAGATACTGAACTGAGACTGCAGTGGCCTCCTGGAAAGACAGCACGTGAGAGGGAGCAGGAAACGTGATGTGTGCAGAGCCTTTGCAGATTGTTTCTGATCATTAGTCTTGAGAGAGATGAGGAACTGTGTCATAGTGCTAAGGATGTCTAAAACATTATTTGATGTTACGCATGTACAGTTCGGCAGCATCTCCTGCAGTCAAAATTATGCTCTCAGAAAAAGTTACAATGGCTTTTATCCCACCTCTATGGACAAGAAACCAAATCAAATGTTAACTGTGTTTTCTCTACAGTTTTGCATCATATTCAGTAAAATAGAGGCTTTAATTTCGAAATTTGTCAGAACAATACATTTTCCAATTAAGACAGTTCACATGAATTTTCAACAGTAATTTTAATAATATTAAAATGTCAAAATATTCTGTTTTCTCTTACATATTTTACAAAATAGAAGTAAAAGTCTCTGAACAATCATCAAATCACACAGTCAAATTCAAGTTATGCTTGCAGAATTTGATTGGAAAGTGTTTTTTCAATGTGAACAAGATACTCCCTCAATGGCAAGGTCCATGTCCACAACAGGATATGCTGTGAATGGGCCGTCAATGGTCAAAGTTAGGAGTTTAGGTAATGAGACCAACGTGGAAAGTGAGGAGCAGGCGGTCACAGAGCTGTCACTGTCTCTATGCTCAATCCCACTATCTCCACATCCAGGCATCTCTACCTTCTAGGAAGAAGAGAGATATGCCATATTTTCTTGCATTGCCCTTTCTGATGTGTGACGATAGGGTAAGACCCTACTTGGAAAGCAGTTGGTCATTACTTTCTTTTTTGGTACAATTTAGGGACTGAGTCTATCCTGTAATATGAAAGCTGGAGCCCAGACAGGATCTGGCCCTGGCCTCCCCTCCCCTCATGTTGTCATGCAGGCCACTAGCACATCACATGCCACACATATCCCCTGGTCTTTGGTTTCAAGTCAGGTGGCAGTTTTGTGTGGGGCATTTGATCTGTTCTAAGCATTTATTTCTGTATTTTTATTTCAGTCTGGAATAGAATTTGGAAGAGTTCAAGAGCTCTTTTGCTAACTTTCTCAAGTGGTGATGTCCTTCAAGCTCGAAGACCACAGATTTTAATGGCTTCTGTTTTAATCATTGCTTTTGACAGAATCTTCTCATAACAGGTGTGCTATTTTAAAACATTGCCATGTTGTCTGCTCATCTCTAAAACTTCCTTGAGATCTCTTGAACCTGTAGGTTGTTTATATCTCTTACTGGTAGACAATTAATATATGCTGAGTATTCATAATGCTAATTAATCCACAAGAAGAGAAAATAATGAATCACTGTGGTGATACATATTATAAACTCATCTGATTGCTTTTTTCATTTTGATTACTGGAAAATCAGTCATTTCCTGGCAGTTAATCAAATACCACAGTGATTCCCCCCATCAGAGTTCTAGTTATGTTGTTTATTACACTTATTTTTTGACTGATAAAATTTTTTATAACTGTAACTATCTTTCAGATTTGATTACTGGTGCAGTTCACAAACTCATTTTTTTCATATATCTTTTCATTCGATAAAAATTGATAGCTTATTTATCAGTTGGATAAAGTGTTATTTCATTAGTGACAGTATTGTACACTTATATAGCCATAAAATTACTATCATTCATGAATTTTTCATATAACTCTCATTTAGCAACTATGTTTAATTATGATATCAAAAGATGTATAGGTTTTTCACCCTTTCTGCTCATCAATATTTGCCTCAAAAGAGAAGAATTGAATCTTTTATTTTTGGTATAACTAAGATCAGCAGATATAATTAAGATCTACTTAGACAAAATTGTCCATTCCTTGGTGTCAAGGCCTTCTTATCAGTTATTCCATGTCTGCTTCTCTGGTAATTAACTTCTCTCTTCCTTCTGGATTATGTGTTGTGATAAAACAGGAATGAATACAACAATAGTTCTGTACAACCATCACCACCTTCTATTTTCACAACTCTTTATCTTATGAAACTAAATCTCTCTGCTCAATAAACAACTTCTTTTTTACCTACTTGCAGGATTTGTCAACTGCTGCTCTATTTCTGTTGATATTTTGGCTCTTGGAGGGACTTCCTAAAAGTAGATTCATGCAGTATTTGTCCTTTTGAGATGAACTTGCTTCCTTTCTTTTCACATATTAAATTTAAAAAAAAATTATTTATCTACTCTTGATAGGAATGAACAATGGCTACTATATTGCATATTGTTATCGTCAAAGTAGTTGCTCAGATTACAAGATATAGGTGTACAAAAATAGATCCAACAATATGAGCATTGCTTCTTTCATATTTTACATAGTGTTGTGTCTTTTGGTTGTTTTCATGGTAGACTGTATGTCCAAATTTCTTTTATTTTTAAAGTTGAAAAATATTCTATTGTATACATATACCATGTTTATTGTCTAAAACCTGCAGAAGGATTTTTTTTTTTTTGCTCTGAATGCCTTCAGGGCAGGTTTGGCTGGCTTGAGTT
>NDGM011203259.1:6838-18915 GCA_002564305.1 Octomys mimax | reverse complement strand
GTGTGAAGCGTGTTTTTAAAAATGTCTATTACTTGGTTTTTTGTTCATCTTAAAACCTTGGAAGCAATTTCTACTTGGAATTTACTGATGAAAATCGTATTGGGTGTCTGCAGCCCGAGAACCGTCCGTCAACCAGGACACCAGTTACTCATCACTGATGTGTGTTGTGGCATGTCACACGGTCCTCTTGGGGGCTGTGACCTTTCAGCACTGGTGACAGAGGCCCTACCTGGAAGGCCGCTTTGAGGTCATACGCGCTTCACCTGCCTTCCACAGGGGCTGTCTGCCTGGCTCCAGTCTCAAATGCCCCATTAAATTCCCCATTTTCAAAAATGACTCTCTGTTTAAGTTTTCATCTCAAAATATTCATCTGTCAGCCCTTGGCACGCTGTAAATTTTGGAGAAATGTTTGTAAATGTTTTTACCAGTCAGACTGAAGCAGCAGGTATAATTCTCTTGGAACACCCACACGACAGAAAGACACTAAGCATTAGTGGCTTTTCAAAATGCTGCAGCTGGCCTGTCAGGAAGATTCGGGTGTCATTGCAGGTGGAAATGTGGCGTGCACTATGTCTTGTAGGATCTAACTTAGCTTCCCATCTTCTGGGCGAATGAACGTTGGCCTAGAGAGGGATCAGTGGACATTGTCACTTGGATGTGACAATTTCTGCCATTACCAGTTTTTCTGCAGAAGCATCCATTTAAGTAAAAGAACACACCTGAGGCACACTTGCACAATTTTCCTTGGGTGTGGGGTCTGTGGATGGCTCACTGGAGAAGGGTCGCAGCAGCCCCCCCGAGCCTGTGCTGGTGTCAGAAGGCAGTGTCTTCTCTGCCGGGCCCAACATGGCCGCTTCACTTTAAACTCCAACAGTTGTTTTCCATTAAGTTGTTTACAAATGTTTTAAGCAAGTATTTCTCTGTCATCCAGGTTACTGCCCTGTGCCTCTACTGTCCAGCCCCAGAAGGGTCCACAGTAGTGGCTGGAAGACACCACAATCCCCCACGGGTGGTCTAGTGCCTGGGGCCTCCACACCCCATCCTCCAGTTCTCAGCATCCTGCTCAGCCCCAGAATGCGCCCCAGGGCTTCTGAGGAAGAAAGCCCAGGAATTGTTTAGGAAATAAACACTTAAAACACCCATCTCACCATATCTCTCCCCATTTTAAATATTTTTTAACAGCTCTTTATTTGTGGGCAGTGCACATTTGCTAATTTACCATGTAAGAAATGTTTCCTAAGAGCCTGCCATTGCCTGAAATCTAGCCCTTCCTGCCGGGAAGCCCTCTGCAGCTTGCCCCTGCCCGCCTGCTCACTTTCTTTTCCAGAAACTCCTCTTTGGAAACATGGCTTCCCATTGCCACCCAGGACGCAGCACCCTCACCCATGGCGTCTCAGCCTCTCCAGAGCTCCAGGAAGCAGCGCCTTGTCTTGGGCATTTGTGTCCAAGGAGGTGCCCCCGCTGGTGAGGCCTCTGTGCTCCCGCCCGGGCCTGGAGTCTGAGCAGAGGGCCTGGTGCTGGGCCTCCTCTGCGCCCTGGTCTGCAGCAGCCTGCACCCCCGAACGGCTCACAGGCTTTCTGCATGGTCCCAGAGGCTGGAGTCTGGCAGCCAGGGCCCTGCACCTCACCCCTGGGCTGTCCCTTCCTGCTGAAATCCGCTCCCCCCCCTGCACTGTGAAGGAGTCAGATGCCTTTCTCTCTACGCTGTTTGCCGCCCACTTCGCCCAGTGAGTGCAGCTCCAGGACCCCGTGGACCCAGACCGCACTCAATGTAGGTCACCGAGTCTCGAGGCCAGTCCTTCCCAGGGCTCCTGTGCTCTTTGTCCTTCACGGATAGGTCTCAGAGACCTTGTCTCGGGTGGGGTTTTGAACCCAGAGAACACTGAATTTCGAAGGCATGTATAAATCAAGAGCCAGCCACCGAATCCTCCTGCCTGCCCTTCCTCCTCCTTCTCTCCTCCCTCCTCCCTCCTCCCTCTGTCCTCCCTCTCTCTCTCCTTTGCTCTTGCTCTCTTCTCCCCCTTCACCTCTTTCCTGGCTAGCTGGAGTTGAGGATGAGGGAATTTGGAATCCGGTTGGGAGGGTGAGAGTTGGGTGGAAGCTTGGCAGTGTCTGCAGGGTGCTAGGGTGCAGTGCAGGGTTTGTGGGTGTGGCTGCAAGCATCGTCACGAATGTAACTCATATCCGCCCGCCCTTTGGCTGCTGGCTGGGTCTTTCCAACATGTGAAACTGATTTGGTCGTCTTTTCCCTCTTACCCCTTTGAAAGCCAAAACAACAACAGGACGAAGCCCAGTAACCCTTTGGAACCTTCTCTGCACGCCCGGCCGGCTCCGCTCTGTGCTCTGGGCTTGAGTTTCCACGCCAGCGCCTGGCTTGGCCTGAATTGGAAATCGAGTGACCAGGACTCGAGCCTTGCTCACTAAGGTGCAGCTGCAGATTCTCCCTGCCGAATCTGGCTATTCCTTTTGCTATAATTCCTTTTGAGAGACAGAGTGGCACCAAACAGGCAGCCCTTTGTAAAAGGGACCCTTGTGACCAGCTTGTGACTTTCACAGGCAACCTTACTGTTCAGAGTTCACATTGGTTGGATGGGTAGGTTAAGGGCTGTGTGTGTGTGTGTGTGTGTGTGCGCGTGCGCGCGTGCCACACACACTGGGAAGAGACTTTGCACGCAGACTGGGAATCCCTTTATCTTGAGTAGGAGCAGTGCCTCCCGCTCCTTGCTGCTAGCTGGCGGGACAGCCGAGCCAGATGGAGCACAGTATCGGTTTATTCAGTGCCTGGCTGTGGCCGCAGCTGCCCGCCAATGCTGTCTGCGTCCAGGGCGGTGTGGAAGGACTCACGGTGTGGACCCGTTCTCAGAGAATGTGTGGTAACGAGTTCGGACCCAGAAGCCCCAGCGAGAAGGAAGCAAAGCAACGCGAAGCAGCAGCGTTGGCTTTTCCTGAGCACTCAGCAGCTTGCTTTCTTCTTTATGCGTTACTTTACTTTTGTAGCAAAGACAACCTCAGTCTTTTCTTTTTTTCTTCTTTTTTCCAACAGTGGGTTCAAACCCAGCGGTATCTCCCTCTCAGTCCTTTTTATTTTATTTTATTTTATTATGACAACCCTGTGTGGGATTACAGGTGTGCCCCACAATGCCCACTTGTAGCCAGGCCTTGCCACACACGTTGATGCGTGGGAGCAGTGACCGTCAGCACCGTGTCCAGCGGAGGTGTGGACTTCAATTGTGAAATATCCTTGCAGATGTATTTTCTCTTCCCTACGTTTCCAGCAATCATAAAATAATTAAAAGAGTATTCTTACAAGGCTGTGGTACAGGGGAGTCTCAGCAGAAGAACTGTTGTGGCGCGCAGTGTGCTCACGGTGTATCGCATGCTTGCCGAGCAAATTTGCCTGCACGTTTATGGGTGTCGTGGCTGGACATGGTCGGTGCCGGGTCCTGGCGGCCAGTGGGCACTTGCTGCTAAGTGTGAGGTATGAGCGGTGTCTGTAGCAACTTTGGGAAGAATCAGGAAGTCTGAGGGCTAGGCCTTGTGCGCCGGGGCACCTCTTGATTTGTAAAGGTCGTCTATTGTGTCACTGATTAGTTTTAAAATTCCCAGTGAGGGCCTTTTCGGGCCATGGTGTCCAGAAGCAGGCACTGCCCCTTGCTAGCAGTCTGGAGTGGCCCAGGCTCTGCCAGGCACTGTGGTATTCAAAGTCTAGTTTTTGTGGTAAAGGCCAAGCGTCAGTGCCTGGGTTTCTTCTCCCTGGAGGCCATGATGGCCAGAAAGGAGTTCTTTGGAGACCTGAATACTATCCCCGTGTGTTGGTTATTCTCTGTTACAAAGGCAGTGCATGCTGAGTTTCAAGCTGGGAGGAGGAAGGACAGTGCGGTTTAGACCCACTGCCCACAGGCAAGTTCTGTCACTATTTGGGTCAACTTCTGGATTTTACCAAGTTTTCTCTAGGAAGATGATTCTCGCCTAGATGACCCTACCCACAGCTTTGAGAGGACATGACCACGCGTATTTATTAATGGGCAACTTTGGGGGGAAATTAATGTCTCAACGTCAATGTTCTCGTGTGCATGACATGGGCCTTGGGTTCCCAGGTGCTTGTAACATACAAGATAGCATTATCACATGTAGCTCACCTGCACACAGACACACACACACACGTAAAATATTTGCATACCTAAGTGCTGCTGTACACAGTAAGAAATATAAGCATGGCTTTAGGAGCCAGACAAAATGCTTTCCATGGGATGAAGACTTATGTAATGGTCCCTTGTGGTTGGATATTTTGGCTACTTGCAATTTTACCTGGAAAGATAGACTTTGCAATACTCTTGCTATGTAGAGCCAGCTGTATCCAGAACAAGCAAGTTCAGAGATTAACTAGATGACTGTGATTTATGGTGGTGGATTTGTGACCTCAGAGTGCAGGTGTCCTCCTCAGAAAATGTGCCTTCTCCCAGGCCTTCCGTGTGCTTAACAGCATGAGGTGGAATGATCTGGTAGAAACCGGACCCTGTCCACTGGGGCGGGATGGAGCCCTGCAGCTGGTAGAAGACTGTTTATTCACAGGCTGTGCTTTGTGGAGACTGAACTCCTGCAGTCCCCACAACACCGGTGTTGCCCTCGGTTCCCTGTCTGGCACCTAGAAGTTTGCTAAGATGACAGCACTGTCACTTTGAGTCGTCCACTTCTAGCGCAGACACAGGAGCTCTGTGCTCCTTCCCTTTGGCCCCAATCCTGGCAGAACAGAGACCCAGGGAACCTCTGGCCCCCGGTCTGGTGGCAGAGACACTTCACTGCAAAACTTAGCCCAAATTTTCTTAGCAGTTTTTGGGTGGGGCCCGTGGAATCCTGTTAGACCTGTCGGGGTGGGGTTTCCTTTCCTGGTGTCTGCTGCAGACGCCTTGAACGCTGGCTGCAGCCCTGGCGCAGGGGTGGGTGTCACGGGGGTGGCTGGAACGTAGGCCTCTTGTGGCCTGTGCAGGCTCAGGTAGATAAAGATGGGGAGATGGGGTCAGAAGGGTAAATCGTGGGTGGCAGAGGAAGTGAGGGCTCACGGGTATCACACGCACACGTGCGCACACGCACGCACACACACACACACACATAGCGGAGGCCAATGTCCCCTCCTCCCTTCTCAGCAGGTCACAGGCAGGAGACACCAGCGCCAACTGTGGGTGCAGCTCAGCTTGAACTGAGCCTCCCGCTGTGGGGAGGAGGGAGGCCTGCAAAGGGAACGAAAGCCTGGACTCACAAAGGGCAGATCGGGCCGGACTGCGCTGGCACATTTAAAGCCTGGGCAGGACGACACCTTTTCTCCTTGCTGAAATGCAGCTTGCACTGTGCACGGAGCAAGCCCCCAGAGGACCAGGCAGTGGCGTCCGGCTCACCTTGGAGGAAGCAGTTGATGCGGCCGAAAGGAAGGCTCAGAGAGCTCCGCTGAACTTTCCAGTTGGTCCAGCCCTGGAAATACAAACCCCAAGCCCTGAGTTAGAACCGCTTAGGGCTTGGGGTTTATATTTTTCTTTGCAGTTTATCATAGCCCAGTGAATAGATTCCCACTCTTTGTTTTGGAAAATGCACAGCTTAAAAAATATAAGAAAATATTTGAGTGCAAGAGTACAGTTTATTGTACTTTTTTGAGACAGGGTCTCATCATGTGGTCCAGGCTGGCCTTGGACTCACACCAGTCCCGCTTCAGCCTCCTGAGTGCCGCGATGACAGGTGTGTGGCACCACACCTGTCAGGAGCATGTGTAAAGTGTCCCCAAGGTGTATGTTAACGTACACGTGTGAAGTACCGTGTACATAGGGAAGCGCATGCACACAGTGTGGTGTGCTTGCAAGAAAGGTATGTCTGTGGCTCGATGAATTCTCAGTCTGCCAACAAACTCCTGGGTCACAAAACAAGTTGTTGGCGTCTGGAAGCCCCTCCATGTCCTGTGCAGTCAGTTAAAGGGTGACCACTGTTCGGACTGCTAAAGGAGGGACTCTTGTTTGTCTGGCTTTGAACCTGATATGAGCAAGGTGACACACTTGGTACCCGGATGTCGGTGAGATAGGTTCCTGTCTGTGTGGGCTGCTGTTGCCAGTCCACGACACGAGTGTGCTGGATTTACCATGATTGGTTTGCTGATAGCATTGGGGCTTCTGGGATCGGAGCTCTCACAGTAGGGATGCCAGGAGCTGTCTGTCCTGGTCTTTCTGTGGACCAGGCTCCTGTTGGGTCCTTGCACACCCAGGACAAGGACAGCTGGGCCAGAGCTCTGTGTGTCCTTAGTGGTGCCCCTCACAGCCGATTTCCCACGTGTGTACATACAGGAGGGAAATCTCCGCTGTCTTTAGATCAGAATACATAGTTTGCAGGAGAGCAAGACACTTTATTGTTTTCTTTTCGTTATGGAAATAAATTCAAGCAGTCTTGAACATTCCGTGAAGTATTTCTGCTTAAAGCGCCACACCTAACTCTGAAGCTCTCTTTACCATGCAGTGAAGCATGTTTTACTTTGAGCTTGGGGAGAGCCCTCAGAGCGAGAGTCTGGGTGGCAGCGCACGTGGGCTTCACTTCTGGGGACTCGGAAGCCCAGGGGTGTTTTCTGCCCCTTGGTGTGTGGGGTGAAGAGTTCACATTTCTGGGATCCCTTTGCTTCCCCAAAGGGGGGAGCCGTCACTGGGCAGGGAGTGTGTGGTGCCCCCCCGCCCGTCACCCTGAGGCCCCAGCAAAGGGGACCGGAGGGGCCCACCTCAGGCTTGTGCCTGATTTTCACATTTTAGGCAAACTTATATTTCCATCTTTCAGGTCTTCTAATGTCAAAGAAAAATCTGTACTTCAGGGTCACCGAAGTGTCAGTGAGGTTCTAGAATTTTATTCCTGGCTGTCAGATCTCCTTCTTCCCTGAAAACAAGCCCTGATACTGTGGGTTGTTTTTTGTTTGTTTGTTTGTTTTTTTTTCTATAATTTCACATAGCAATAGAAAGCATAAAAATAAAACCTATGCCTGGGACTCTTGAATTGCTCCTGATGTTGTACCTGCTTAAAATAGAAAAAGCCCAAATCTTCTTTTTCAAATTTTTAAAAACATTTTCTCCATGCAGGCATTAGGATGCCTAAGCTCTCCAGAACAAAAGGTGATGTGAAGAAATGCAATAGCTCAGCTGAAAGCGACGCCTGTTTTTAACTGGAGACCTCAGTTGCGGCCTCAGATTTCAGTTTTTGACCTGGGATGTTTTCTGAGTTCTGGGCTCAAGGTTTTTGAAGCTATAAAATGTGGCTTCAGATGCCGGCCCTGCTCACCACAAATGGTTGTTGGGAGGATCAGACATGCTGATTCCTCTGAAATTGTGAGCTATAGAAGTCCCGAGTGCCTGAGAGCTGAGCCGTGCGGGCCCCGAGGTAGGGAAGGTGACTCTGGTCCCTCGACCTGGCGCAGTGGGAATTCAGCTGGCTGTGGAGGTCACGTACACAAACACCAGCCTGACCTTTCGCCTCGCACCAGGGGCGACCAAAGCTCTGACCCCCAGCTGCCCCCAGTACTGTCACCTGGGGACAGAGGAGGCTCCCCGAGAGGATCTGTGACAGTGCAAACAGGCCGCCCTCCACCTCTGTAGAAGCGCCGTCCTCACATGGAGGACTTCTAGACTGCACTGAGATTTTTCTTTTACTCATCCACATTTATTAGGTGTACAGATTATAAAAGTGTTTACAGCCTATAAAATAGTCTACATAAAATTATGAGCCATCCTTCCTGTTAAGATAATAAGTCAAGGAGGCATTGAAGCGGCCTCCTGAGGCGTCCCTCCCTGGCGTGAACTCTTTATTACTTCCGAGGAATTCTCCTCCCCACAGAAGGGGAAGGGAGTGGCTGATTTGGCCTGCAGCGCTGGCCTCTTTGTCACCTCCCTGGGCCGGGCTGGACCGGATCAGTGCTGTGTCCACGCGGCTGTCGCTGCTAACACAGAACAAGCCATTGTCTGCGGCCACCAAGAGCTAGAGTCATGGGAATCATGTCAGTGCTCAGGAAGGACATGCTGAGCACCTTTGAAGAACAGATTGTACAGAAATGCAGCCTGCGTTCCAGGGTCATGGCTGGTAATGACATCGGCCTGGCCCCTGGGGACCTGGAACTTAAAAGCTATAACAGTGCACACCACACCTGGAGGGTCACGGTCCTTTTTCAAGGTGAGATGTTTCGGGACGCAGAGCCCCAGTGTTCCTCCATTATGAAGCATCCCCGAGAGCGCTGCAGTAGAGGCTGTCCTTGGGTACATCAAGTGATACGTGGCATGGAATGGTTTCCTGGCTTAATGAGCGCCACAGCGCACACCAGCCAAGTTAGGATTGACCACCAGAGAAGTTCTGCGCATGTCCCGTTAGGCAAACAAAAATGTCATGCAGAATTTTTCAGATGTGTTTGAAAGTTAGGATCCACACAGGGGCAGCTGGTTATATTGTTATGTTCAGATGTTAGGGCTCAAGGGAGAATTACTTAGGTGTGATGCAATCAGGTAGCAGATTCTTAGGAGACATGAAGTTAGCATGTGGCCAAGTGTAGAAGCCACATGCTCGGTTCCAGCCTGGCCCCGTCATTTTGAGCAACTGTCCCCACCTCTCTGGGCCTCCGTTTTTTCTCTCTGGAGTGTTAATAATCTTAGCATGAAGATTAAGATACGCAGCGGAGGCCTGCGTGTGCGTGGCAATAGGCCTTCAGTAAGCCTGCTCCAGTCTCGGTCTACAGCAGAGGCTGTGCTGGGGCCTCCTTGCCACTGAGAAAAGTGTTTCACAAGACCCAGACGAGCAAACGTCACAGGCACATGGCAGCGTCGGCCCCATACTGACAGTCAATAAAGCCAGGAGCCTTATCCTTATGACTGTTGCTAGAGCTCGTCATGAAACTGGTATCAGCAGCATCATTTTTAGGAGGGAAAGAGGCCGTCGGCACCTTGGAGGGTGGCAGGAGGCACCAGGAGAAATCAGGAGCACCGTTTCCTGAGCTGTCCTTCACGTGGGTCCCACCACACCTCCCCCGGTGTGTACCTCTCTCTCCCCACTGTGCGGTGCCAGCCCCGCAGCCCCAGCTGTCGACTGCATGCTGTGGGGACTGTCAGGGACCGAGGGCCTTGGCGCTTGTCTCTCCCCACACCACGCAGGTGTGTCTGGCTCTGGGTCCCTGGTATGAAAGGAACTTGGCAGCCCCATAGAAGGGAGAAGGGAAACTTGGGCTGAGGATGCCAGGTCTGACTCCCTGCTCATCCGGGGAGTTCAGTGGGGGCCTGAAGGCTTGAAGGTAAAAGATGGGGCCTCTCTGTCTCTGTCTCTGTCTCTGTCTCTATCTCTCTGTCTCTTTGTCTGTCTCTCCCCCCATCTCTCTCTCTCCCCATCTCTAATAGTTTCATCACTCGGTGTCTCACTTTGTCCTTGGTTCCATGGTCACCTCCTGGGATTGCCCATGAGCGATTGGGTTTGGTTGCGAGCTTCTCCTGCCGTGAATGGTGAGGAAGTATGGGGTGGGCAGGGCCCAGAGGGGAGCAGGCAGGTTGGAAACCAACCCCCAATCGGGCCACCCACACCTGAGCCCCATCGTGATGGCCCCAAGGGACCCAGCTCCAGGGATGCGGGTGATGGGTGATGCTGGGCAGGTCCTGGCTGCAGAGGACCTGAGAGAGTACCAAGAACCCTTTCAGAGAGCTTCATTATATGCAATTTTATTGTCTGTAAACACTTACAGCATGCAGGGAATGCAGGATTTATATGTGAAGCGCAACTTCATCAGATTATCCGTCAGATAAAATAAAAACTCGGGCTCCGGAAATCTGTGATTAAGTGTATTTCTGAAAATGAAAAATGTGGCATCACATCTGGTTTCTGTCACCGCAGGAGTGGCCGGGTCGTGCTTGTGTAAGTGTGCTTCACTCTGGCTGATGCTCTTTGGGTTTCTTTCCATAAAATCACTGGACTTTAAATTTTTTCTACTAGATTCTATTTGTGTTTTATACAACAAAATATTCACTCATATATACAGAAAGTGACATTCTGGTTTGGAAAATCTAACTTTTGTCCCTTTTTTTTGTTGTAGCGGATATTCAACTCCTTTGTTTATACGGAGAAAGTCTCGAATGGAGAAAGCGAAGTTCAGCAGGTAAGCAGCCGTGAGGTCTTGGCGTGGCGGCTCCTTCCGGTGTGGCTTCCTCGCCGGCCCTGTCCCTGTCCGTGACCTCGGCTGGAGTGCTCGGTGCTGTCTTCTGATGCTCTCATCGCCACGGTACCCCTCACAGCCACTCCCGGGCTTCCAGTTCTCAGAAGCCTTCAGATAACTGTCACATGATGTTTTCCTGCAGTTCAGACTTATCTTGCGAATGTTTAATTCATTTTTGTTCTGAAATCCTTAAACATCCTAAAGCTAAAAGTGTTGAAAATTATTTCTCCTGATGTAGAAAATAAGTGCCCAGGCTTATTTGATATCTGTTTCAAAGTCTGTTTCCTCTTGGTGACCCTGGGGAACAGCTTACCCTTCGGAGCTGCAATTGTCCTTTGCGCTGTCCTTTCTGGTCCCGAAGACGGAGCCGGGCCCCACGTGTGCCAGGCAAACGCTCTACCGCTGAGCTATGTCCCAGCCCTCTTTCTTTTATTTGGAAAACAGAATCTCAGCAAGCTGCCCAGGCTGGCCTTGAGCTTGGGCTCCCCTAGTTCAGCTGTCTGAGTAGCTGGGTTGACAGATGTGCACCCCAGGGAAGGAGTCGGAAAAGCTGCCCCAGGAGGTGTGAGAGCCAAGCGCGTTGCGTTAACGGAGGAGCAGGAAGTGTCCTAGTGGATGCTGGTGGGGCGGAGGCGCCTTCCTGCCTGCTGTTCTTGTGTTCTCCTTTTGCTCCCGCCCTCCTTGTCTTCTCACAGCGCTCTGTCAAGAAGTTTTGAGGCCAGATCCTATTTACTTTATTTATAGCGGGCTTCACAGAGACAGCATCCTAAATTAAAACACAGTGTCAGGGAGCTGGGCCATAAATAATTGATCCAGCCTTGAAAACAAGAGTGGTAAGAAGGAGCCGGCTTTAATTTCAGCTCATCCACCAGCTTCATTACGGAGTGTGGCCGTCGACTGGTAATTTGAAACTAAGTTTGAAACTTAAGTGAAAAGCAAAACAGAACCAAGCTAAGAACCAGACTGTAGCAGGCTGTGCCCGCCAAACAGAAGGAGTTACGGGAAGTGTACAACTTGGACTCTTTGAGAGCCCGCCCTTGTTTTATTCATGGAGAACAGCTTGAGTTTAATCTGAACTGAAGTGGTGCTACACAAGGAGGAAAAGCTTTGCGAGTGGCAGGAGAGTGAAGTTATTTATAGGCTTTTTATTTATAATAAATTATTGTGGCCTATTCTTGAAGGCCAGCATTTCCTGTTTATAGATGTTGACATTTTTATTGGCTTCTACAGGTTAAATTTAACGTAGTCCTCTGCATGCTATTTTGCTTAGCTTTATATTTTTCTTCTAAACTAATGACTTGAAATTGTGGTAAACACCACGTGGTTTTGTGCTCCGAGTCTGAGCATCATGATTCTTCTCTTGCTTTTATTCCGGGAAGCTAGAAAGCACTTGGGGTCATTAAATCAGGAGGCATATTGGTGGCAGAAGTGTCTGTACAAGACATAGCTAAAGAAACCTCTTAGGTGACCAGAAGCCACTTGGTAACATTTCAGAGACACCGATCGGGGCTATCAGCTTCACTTCTTTCCTTGAATTACAGATACTGTGCATGGTCTTCCTTCAGCTGCTTGCAGATGCCAAAGCTGTTTTGTTTTCTTCTCCTGATGGCATGGCCTTACTTGCGGGGTTAGGAAGCCTACAGTTCCAAACTTGTTTAAAAACAAACAATAATTGTTTAACATGAAAGCAGTCAGTCCAGCCGGTGCAAAGCTGTTTCTATTCCTATCACGGAGGTGTCTGTCCAGTAGGGAAGGAGATGTACCCCCAGAATGAAGACACCAAGGCCCACAGGGCATGCGCCCCGCGGTCCTGGGACTACTAAGGGCACCAATTGTCAGAACCAGTTTGACCCAAATGTACGTACGTTGCCTATGTGTTTTG
>NDGM011203245.1:4199-15990 GCA_002564305.1 Octomys mimax | reverse complement strand
TTTTATTGTTTTCAGCAACTAATTTTGCAATTTTAAATTTATTCCTACAAAAAAGACTCTTTCATCAGCTTTCCTATATTGACAAATAATATAATGATAAAACTATATTAAAAACTACAAACAAGGACTCGTTATCATAAGTAATTAACAATTGCAGGAAGAGTGACCAAGCTTCTGGTGGCAGAGAGCATGCCGAGCTTCTCAGATAGCAAGATGGCCGAAGAAGGTATCAATCAATTAAGAAGCATACAAATTATATCAGTTATTGATGAACATCGATTCATCCTTATGAGAATAGATAACTGCTCTGGATATGGGTTTAACTTCCTTACATAGTGTTTTCCTCTGGTATCACCTCTGAATTTTTCTGAAATCCATCCATCTTTGCAGAATATCATGCAATAACTTACATCAAACAACAGACATGAAAATGATTTGTTGACAATGGTTTCATATATTATAATGTACCACAGTATTCAAAATCATTTGGTCATACTGGAGTGAGCTGATAAAAGCCCAGATAAGGTGACAACAGTCTGTAGTACATCACAGTGCCCTCTGACTTGCAGTGTATTTTCTGAATATAGGATAATTGAGAGTACTGGAATACATAGGAGTGGTCACCAGAAAGAACAGGTGGTAGGAGCTAGTGGTTTCTTCATCACAACTCTCCCAAGACACAATGCTTACATTTGTGTGTTCTTTCACAACGTAAGGATTACTCAGATTTTCTTGTCCATAGACACAATACTTAACACCCGTAATCTGAAGGAGGACGAGTGATTTGCTGACAATTTTAGCCCATGAACTGGCTGGTGCCAAGGCAGAGATGTCATGGTGGAGGACATGGAGGAGGAAATATTCCTAATGCATGAAGGCTGGGAAGCAGAGAAGAAGAGCGAGAATGTGAGGGTGAGAAACCAGGCATAGACCCCCATGCTATGCCTCTCAGACTCATCTCAACACAACTAGAATGGTGCCCAATAAATCCCCAGAATAAAGCCCAAAGCCCACCTTATTTGCAATGCACTCATACACATGGAATGTAATACCTTGAGTTAATCATAAAATGTTTTTTTCTGTGATTGGACTGATGTTCTACTAACTTTAATATGAGATTATCTCCTGGATACTTCATCCTCTTTATTTTAACTCACAAAAAGACTACTATACTAAAAGATAAGAAAAATTATGACAAGCTAAAATTTAATGAATGTGGCTTTTTGTAGTTCCATGCATAGTAAAAATGATGCTAAGCAATCAAAAACCTTAGTAATAAAAAGGTATGAGGACTCTTCATGGTGAAGTTCATTCATGAGCGAATATAGGACCTGTCACAAACTGAAGATCAATCCAGTGCTGAACAAGTGAGAAAAATTCAAGTTGTGAAGAATAGCAGTTGGATGGAGACCACTATGAAGTTTTGCTGAGAAGGGTTTCATATCAGCTAATTGGCTTTTCTTGTTTACTTGTGAGTTGCTCAAAGCTTGGGCCTCTTTTCCGGAGATGGGCATTGGAATCACAGTAAGTGAATCTCTGAGTCACTTATCTTACCTGTATTAGCTTGTGAAGCTGTGATGCCTTAAAGGATAGTGTAAGGATGCAGCAGAGGATGTTTAGTTAACCCCAGTTAACTAAAAGGAAACTCCAGCTGCAGGCTCCACACTCCTACAATAAATGCCAACATAAAGATAAGGTGGTTCTTCTGATTAATATAATAACTACTTGGGAAGTATTTCCTAAGGCCCTGTTAAGATTTCCATTTCCTCAGTATCCTCCTCCTTTGTTTGAGAAACAATTATATATGGGCTGCATAGAAAATTTCTTTGTCTTAAGCCCCAGAGAACCATGAACTCTGTTAGAGGGTCTTGAGCCTTCTGGAGAAGTAAAATCATATCATGTGAATCAATTGTTTAAACCATTCCCATCTACTTTCTTGGGAGATTGTGAGCCTGATTAGGCTGCAATAACAAAGTAATAATATTAACCCATTAGAAATCAACGTGAATTTTTATTTTGGTAGTAACTACAGAGTTATGAATGATAGCTACCAAATTTCCTGTCCTTTGGTTTTTCTTAAATAACTTGATGAAGTTTAACATTTTTAAGTAATTACTAATACTTTCACTAACATTTTGCATCATAATCAGGGACCTTGCCTTTATTAATATATCAATGCCATATTATGGTAATTTTGATAAGTGCACCAGAAGGAAAAAAATTGCGGTTTTGTGAAGGAAAAAGTGAATGAGAAGTGTTTTCATGTGTGCTCACGCTCAATTTTCATTAGGTTTGTGCCAATATTTTCCAGTGTGGATGACAACCTGCAGTTCTCTCAATTCTGTGTGGATTCTAAGTAACTTTTCCCAGACCCATACAAAAAAAAACCCTTACCCTTAGCCTTCAATTCCAGAATATCTTTCTTGACTTCAAAGAACGCAGTGCCAACCCATACCACAGGGCAACTCACATACATGGATTAAAATGGGTACTACTGGAAAAGTAGATGGCAGAAAATTATTCATTTATCGTCATCATAAAATATAAAAATCTATACCACACAAGTGCTACACAAATCTAGGAAGAAAATGTCAAAAGAGAGTTTCCATGTTGAGTTTGATAAAAATGCAGTGATTCAAAACTAAACCTTGATATTCATTTCTTCCATTTCCATGTATGTCATGCAAGTATAATATCCAATATCATAAGAAAATAAATTGACACTTAAATAAAAATATAAATTATGTCATAATACAATTTTATATGCCCAACACTATAAATAATGAACTTTTAGCATACTACAGAAACACAAAAATGAAGACGTTCATATTTTGATAGAATAAGGTAACTTTGTAACTATGTCAATTTTGCCCTGGTGAATTGATAAGAATTTCATAATAGCTAACACGAGCAAGTTTTTAGGGAAAATAAATACATTTTAATATCTCCATAAGATTATAAACATTGAAATAATAGGTGAAAAACTCCTGGTGCACAGTGAGACTAAAGAAATATATTCAAAGGTCTATAACTAGATTTGAATATATGAGAAAATTTTATACCTAATAAAATTGGAATCTCCTATTGTTGGGTAAATAATATACAACTCATATCAATGACATTGGCATAAGCAGACTTTGAAAATAAAAATAAAAATAGCTATACAATTCAAATATGTAACAACATATCCTCAAAATGTGAATATATAACTTAAAAATATTAACAGGAAGGAAAAATATAGAAATAGGAAAAATTTGTTCATAGACTATATAAAAACAGAAATCTTTGTTATTTGTTCACTTTTTTATTTTTCCATTTTATGTTCTTTTTAATTTTTGTTCGCTTTTTGAGACAGATGTCACCATGTAGTCCAGGGTCTGGATTGGCTCAAACTCATGACAGTGTTCTTGAGTCAGCCTCCCAAGTGCTGGGATTACAGCTTTGCACCACCCAGCTTGGCCTAGAGGAGTTGTTTATAACTGAGAATAATTTTGCTTGGCCTAGAGGAATTGTTTATAACTGAGAATAGTTTGCTACTAAGTAAAATCATAGTGCAATAAATATTAAGATGTTCAGTATTAAAACACATGAACAAGGAAAAGATAATTAGCTTCAGAGAAGTGATAGATTTTTGTGTCTGCTTCAGTGCAAGAAAAGCTGTGCTATATGAGACCAGAGCTGTGAAATTGTTACTGGCATTACTTGGAGATTACATATGGTTTAGGAAATGTTTGGGTGTCAAGCTGGCAAGGGGTAGGATTTGGTAGGTACAGTATCAACTTGATTGGCTTTGGCATCTTCCCAGGGGGTGGGTGCGCACACTCCTGGTTATGTTTTGGGAGTGTCACATTGGAATGACACTGTGATCCCTGTCGAGTCACTTTGCTCCTTCTTCTGTGGCACTGTTTCCTTGCTGTTCTTCCATGCTGCCCCTAAGCAAGCATGTTTTCTCCATCATCATGTTCTATCATTATATTCCTACCTTTCAACCAGCCACCAGCCACCATGTTCTTAATTTTCTGAAAACATGACCTAAAGCCAAGATTTCCTTCTCTACATTGTGGGAATCTGGTATTCTGTCTCAGAAATAGGAAAGTTGACTAATATAGTTTCCAACTATTATTCGCCACTGAAATGAACCAGAATTCCTGACGTAAATAGCTTACTGTATCTCTCAGGCACAAAGTACAATGGAGCTTAGGAGAATCAGTATGTTTTGCCAGAAAGCAAGAAAATATTCAAAGAAAAAGAGAAGCATCTCAAAAGAAAATGGTACACAGACTGTCATGGTTTGTGTCTAGTTGTCCCCCCAAAGCCTTATGCAGTCATGGAGCAGGGACTTCAAGAATTTGAGATTTATTCATGACAAAGGCTGGGATTATGGGTGTGAGTACAACACCCATTTTGGGGCATATAGCCTGAATGCAACTTAACAGACATACTTCCTCTCTGTAGCCATTGTTGCTGTTACTCTTCCATTTTGCTGTCTTCTCTTTGCCTCTGCCATGAACTGCTGCCCTCTGCCACGTGCCACTCTGCCCTTGGAGACAGCTGAGTATGGACTGAAACCTCCAGTAACTGTGAGCTAAATAAACCTTTCCTTTCTTCATTTGAGTGTTGGGTATTTGAACCAGCAATGGTAGAAGAGTAACTGAGAAAGAATTTGGTAGCAAAGGAATGAGGTCATTGCTGTGGCTAAACCTATGTGGATTATAAGCTTTTGGGAATGGCTTATAGAAAGAGACAGGAAAGGTTCAGAGATGTTACTTACTTGTGAAGAGCTGGAACAGCATTGGCTGTTCTGTTTGGGAGATTCTGCTCAGAGCTCAGAACATCAGAAGGCTGATAGAAAGCCTGTCTTTAAAAATCAGGCTGGAAAGGTTTCTGCTAGGAAGAAGGACTGCATTGGTTGTTGGACTCCAGATGATTTTGTGTTGGAAGAATTTTTGTCTGTACTTTGCTCATGTCCAAAGACTTTGCATGAGAGTAAGTTTAAGCATGGTGGACTGATTAATTTTTCAAAAGAAATTTCAAGGCAACCAGACATTGAGGGAGTGGCCTGACTGTTCTTGGGGGCTTTTAGCCAGATTCGTGTTGAGAATCAAGAACAAAGAGCCCAGCAGGATGATTTAAAGTGTCGTGAGTTTGGCCAGAAAAGAAGCTCCAATGAAGCTGTAGAATTCAAAGATAGAGCTGAGAGGATTTCCACTGTGGGAAAAGAACAACAGAATGCAAAGGATGGCCTGAGGGCATCACAGGAGGCAGCAGATCTCTATCATTGCAGCCTCAGAATTGCAGTGGTGAGGGAGTTTGTCTTGATGGCAAAGCTGCAGAGCCCCATGTTCTAGAATGGTTGCAGTGGCCTCACCAGGTTCCAGAATGGAACCTGGCATGGAGAATTTATTCCTTGGAATCTGGGTCAGAGTGCTCAGCAATCCAAGCACTCGACCTCTACAGACAAGAGAGAGGAAAACATGGCTACTGCTCCAGCTGGCAGCAGACATTGGCATCATCCATGTAGTATTGATTTTAGGCTCTTGCAGAGTGCTGGAGTTCTGAGGTTAAGAAGGCTTCGCTTAGATTTCAGAAGAAGGCCTGGGAGGCCAGGCAGTGCACCCCTGAGAGGGCAGTGTGCAAAGCTGTGACTGAGAAGCCTAGTCAGTGGAAACCCCAGAAGTTTGGAAAAGCCAGGAATGTGGATCATCTAAGAAAAACTGAAAGGAGGAAGCAAAGCCAGGCTAAGAGAGCTATCATCCAGAGTGCCACAGGAGCAGAGCCATATGGAGCTCATAGTTTGCCACACATTCCTTGGGATGTTTCACAAAGAAACATCCAGGATTTAATGTTTGCCCTGATGTACTTTGGACTTGTTTTGGTCCCAATGCTTTGCATTCTGCTGTGTATACCTTTTGGAATGGTAATGCTTACCTTGTGCACTGAATATTGGAAGTGTTTAACTTTCTTTTCATTTGCACAGGGGCTCACAACTAAAAGTTTGCCTTAGATCTTGGTGGAGACTTGGGTCTTGGACTTTTCAGCAATGCTGAAACTGTTGGGACTTTGGCAACTCTTAGAGATGGACTAAAATGGTTTTTGCACAAAGGAATGTGCATGAGACTTTGGGGGTCCAGGGGCAGAATATTAAGATTTGTGTCTAGTTGTTCTCCCCAAAGCCTCATGAATTCATGGGGAAGGGACTTTAAGAGTTTGAGATTAATTCATGATCAAGGCTGGGATTATAGGATTTGGTACTGCTGGGACTATGGGTGTGAGTACTACACCTAGTTTGGGGCATATAAGCTGAATGCAATTTAAGAGAGACAGATTTCCTCTCTCTAGCCATTACTGCTGCTACTCCTCCATTTTGCTCTCTGCTCTTTGCTTCTGCCATGAACTTCTGCCCTCTGCCACGTGCCTCTGCCCTTGGAGCCAGGTGAGTAGGGACTGAAAACTCCAGTAACCATGATCTAAATAAACCTTTTCTTGCTCATTTGAGTGTCTGGTGTTTGTCCCAGCAATGAGAGAAGAGTAACTTAGACACAGACCAATAGAGTTCCAGTTTGTCAAATTAAAGCACCATTAACAGAATGTAATTTACCCATACTGTAAAATGAATCATGTTATTAATAGATTAAAATCTGAAGAGTAAAACAAAACACTTCTTATGAAAGGAATCAACACTAGTTACTAGGTATGATTGTAATGTAAGACAATAATTTTTATGAGATACATGGAAGAATTAAGATAGTGAGGAATTATGTCTATAGCTTACATTCAAGTGGTTTCCAAGTAGCTTCAAAAATGATACAAAATAGAAATGTACAAAAGAGGAAGGGAAAGAAGTGGGAAGAGGGAGTGAGGGAGAAAGAGACTGAGAGATAGTGATGAAACCAATAGTGAAAAACAACTGAGATGACTTTATTAGGCAGTTTTTTTTCCAAATCTTTGTCTATAAACTTGAAATAATATATCTTTGATAGTGCCCAATTCTGTTTCGAATCATAATAATAAAGACGATACAATTAGAATACAAAGGTGGTTTCAGAGCAAGAAATTTAATGCTGATGTTGTATTGTTACTTGACCAAATACTTTTCTTTTTCAAAATTCTTAAGTAAATAAATACATACAGCCAAGGAGCCCTAAATCTTTACCAAGATATTTGGGCTTTTAGGATGTCTTTAGCGCTTAATGATTTCATTTTGTTCATAGAGAGCCTTGTGAGATTCATAAATTCTAAATGTAAGAGAAAGCAGTTATTGTGCCTCTTTATACCACCTTTCTGGGTATATCCACTATCTCTTACGTTATGGAAATGTATATTTTAAATATCACATAAAGAACAACTGCTAAAGTGCTCTGTGATCTTTGCTTCATGATTATTCTTCTCAACTCAAGGCTGCTGGTGAAAATATCATGTCAAAGTAGGAAAGCTTTTCAACAAGCATCATTAAACACACAGAATGAGCCAGAGTCGTTGGTGGGAATCACACAGAACCTCTTATTCTCTGTGATTTCTCTCTCATTTAGAGAAAGCATCTCTATTATTAAGAGACAGGCATATAATAGCATTACCTAACTGAATAGAAACTCTAAGATCGATCACTTCTCTTCAATTCCACTCCGCAAAATATTTTCATAATATCTGTAACGTCACACTTGACACTTTCTAAAAACACTAAGCTGTGACTGCTCCACTGAGTAAATTTAACTAAAATTTTAAAGCATCCATCATTTAAAACACAATTACATTATACTTAAAACTGACTTCAAGACATATTTTTGGATGTCAAAGTGGTTTTGTGCTTCATTGATTCCACTTTGCAGGTGCAAATTAGTGTACCCTTCAGAATGGAAACATCATTTCTTCTAAAGTAAACACTAAAAGTATTTGTCATCATAACTTTCTTCTAACTAGGTTATTTCATATAAGCATATTCAATGCCTATTATGTTAGGGCTATATGAAAAAGTTTGGGTACATTTTCTTAACTGAACATTCAGATTCTCAATTAACACCAAATGGCAGAGATGGATGAAGATGCTCAGAAATTTAGTACCCAATTTCAGGAAAATTCTTTAAGAAAAATGATCCAGTATAATAACCCATGTTTTGGTGCACATTGCAATTTTGGAAGTAGATATCATTTTATGACACATAGTCAATATGGGGAAAAGGATGAGGAAATGCAATTTATGAGGGTGAAGGGTCAGCCTGGGACTTATTAAAGATAGAAGCAGGCTTGTGAGCATCAATTAGGGCCTGCACAGTAGTGGGGAATACACAGGGACATCACAGCAAGATGCGTACTGGGTTCTATCACTGTTTGAGGCTTGACCTTGAGGCAAATTACTTAACTTTCCTGAAAACCAGAGTGTTTTAGTTTTAAAATAGAAAATTATAGCTAACTAATTGCATTGCCATAAGAATAATTAATATGTTGAATGTACAAGTACTTGTTTTGTTCTGAAAATAAGAACTTTAATACTGTGTGTGTGTGTGTGTGTGTGTACATGCGTGCGTGGTACTGAGGATTGAACTTAGGACCTTGCACTTGCAAGGCAAGTGCTTATTCTACTGAGCTATCTCCCCAGCCCCTTTAATACTTCTATAAGAAAAAGAAAACCATGTAATGTCCAAAATCATAAATAATTTAGAGCTCATCATACAGCTGAGATTGCAAGGCCTCCTGTTGAGCTGAATTTGAAAGGCTAACAATGCTCTTCCAGGGGAGAGGAACTCAACCTCAGAACAGTATAGAAGACAGAGATGGCAGCAAGGTAAGAGGGTATAAAAGAAAGCAAGTAAAATTTTAGTGAACTATAAAGGACACAGTGTGCCTGTAGTAGGTTGGGTATCTGAGGCTTGCAAACATAAATGAATCTCGCCTTCCTGCTCACTGTGAGACCGGACAGAGAGATAAGCAGAAACACAAAGGAGAAGAAGCTCCTCATCTAATGGAGGCAGAAAATGAAAGGTATAGTGAAAAAGGTCAGACTCTGAGGCCCCTTGGAGGACCCACCTCCAGACAGACCCTTAAGGGCTTGTACCGGGCCCCACCTGTAGCAGTTTTCACCGCCTCCTAGTAGAGCATTGTAGGGAGCCAGCCTTCAAGTGATGGGCCTTTGGAAGAAATCCAAATGCAATCTGCAGCAAAGTCAGGCCACATGTCTGCTATTGTCTAGTGTAGTTTCTTTCATCAGAGTTGTAACAGTATGCTTCAGTTAGTCCCAATTCCCCCAAGTTTTTATCTGAAGTATGTTTATCAAAAAACATATGGCTCTTGTCAATTTTTATAAAACTAATGATTCCTTCCTTGTGCAGATGGTAATGAAAAAGTTATCAAAGAAATGTTTACTACACCAAATACCAAAAGACACTACATTGTGATTAATTAAATGTGATTAATTAAACATTAAAGTTGTACTTAGCATACCGAACAATTTTATTAACAAGGATATCCTTATATTTCCTGTACATCTACATAACATGGGTGAAAACAAAATACATGGGGAGATGGGAAAGCCAACTGATGAGTAAATATAATATTTAAGCAATTTCTGGGCATGCAGAAATCTACCAGTTACAAAAAAAAGAATGTTCAAACATTATTTGTCTTATATTTTTCAAGCACCATTATGTAGTTCTGGAATGGCAAGAACCAGACCTGTTATCATATCTTTTCTAATTATATCATTGGAATAATTAGCTACATGATTTACCAATAGGAAAAAAAAAACGGTAAAAAAAAAATTTTCAGTGTTATACTCTAATAACTTGGGTGACTTGACTTTTTCTGATAATGCTATTGTCATTTCCCTTTACTGTTTGTTCAGGATTATCCTCAGAACACACCTCATTGTTTAGTCATTAACATGGCATGTGGCCCATTTGATGGGAATGCATGACATTTCCAATGCTTGCCCTCAAGTATAAAGTTTCACAAATTTAGGGTTAGTGGTGCAGCTTAGTGATAGTGTTTGAGGACCTGGATTCAATCACAAACAGCACCACCACAAACAAACAAACAAAAATAGCTTAGTGACATTTTATTGCCTCTTTTTCTGTGATTTCTTGTTTTGTTTTGTTGTTCTTGTTTTGTTTATTTTGCAGTACCAGGGATTGAACTCAGGACCTTGTGCTTTCCAGGCAAGCACTTATTCTACTGAGNTATCTCCCCAGCCCACTAAGCTATCTCTCCAACCCTGATTTCTTTTTATATTGAAAATCTGAGTACACATTGCTATCAACTATGTACTGAATATATAACTAAATGTCCTGTATTCCCCAGGGAAATGTATCAGAATTCCTCTTTACTTCGGAGCAGCCTGGTAATTGCTCTTTCCATAGAGATATCTGGAATATGTAGAACCCATTTTTACTTTTATTTTAATTTTATTCAGAATCTTCATAGAGTTTCCTCTTGTTCTCCATCTGCAGAGTATGTCTAACAGAGTAGAAAGGCTGTAACAAAACATTATCTTTCAGAGCAATGTACAATCTCAAAAAAGTGTCATGACACAGTTGCCTGATTATATAGTTGCTGGCCTGAGCATGAAATTCAGAGGTGAAAGTACCTTCAGACATTCTAAAAAGTCAACAAATGGCATGGAAAAAAGCTTCCTTAAGTCAAATTATCACTTAAATTATCAGCCAAAGCTCACACATTTATTCTCAGTCCAACCACATTTAGAGGAGAAAATAATGTTGCTAATTTTCTTGCCAGTGACCGTCTCTGAAGTGACACAACTAAAAGAAATTGTTTCTTGGATTTGGCAAGCTTTAAACAGAAGATAAATAGTACTATTTCAGTGTTTTCACTGATATTTTGAATCTAGAACATTCGATGGCAGCTTCCATCTTTCTTAAATTTTCTACAAATTTATACATGATGTTCAACCCTGGGTAGAATTGGGGAATTTGCCACAAAAATTTCAGTGGAATAATTGTGTCACTCCTTTACCTGCTAGCTATTTCAAGGGCAGAATTGTGCAGTGTAAGAGGTATAAGAAAATGAAAGCCTCCCTCTTCTAGACAAAATGTTACTGCCCTGCTGAGTCCTTCCAGAATCACATATGTGGTTTCTTAGTGGATATCAACAAAAAGACTTAAAGCATAAAGTACTATCTTATACCAATATGATTTTTGACTGGGTCCTGCAAACATCACAGTGGAACCCACAGAATCCAACAACACAGAGAGAATTTTTGCTAATCAACGTGAATCACAAACTATAAAATAACTGCTAGTGATTTCTAGTGATTTCTTTCTTCTCCTGGTTTTATTGATGCTTCTGAGCAATAACAGTGCAGAAACATTGATAGAACGTATTTCCCATGACTACATAACAGAAGATTATGACTTCCATGTTGCTAGCAGACTCCCAGTACCTTCATGGCCTGCTTTGATCAGGCGGGTGCCACGCTGGGTAGGTGTATGGCTAGGAACACAGGCTGGTCGCCAGTCATCAGGAAGCTTCATACAGAGGCTTCTGGTCTAATAACCCTGAAGCAGCCTAGCTCTGCTAACCACCATGAGGATGATACCTTCCACAGTGAAGCTAACAGCTGACACTTTAGCTTTGCTCTCCACTTCAACTGCAGTAAAAGACTTTAAAGCAGAAAACCTTATTCAGATGTGTTTACATTCTTGATTGACAGAAATAGCAAGATGATAATTTTGTGTTCATTTCAGTCCAAATTGTACAATTTTTGTTTTGTTTTGGTTTTGGTTTTGGTTTTTTTTTTTTTTTTTTTTTTTTTTTTTTTTTTTTTTTTTTTTTTTTTTTTTTT
>NDGM011203242.1:4987-16341 GCA_002564305.1 Octomys mimax | reverse complement strand
CTCTCTCTCTCTCTCTCTCTCTCTCTCTCTCTCTCTCTGTTCAGCCCAGTCCTCAGAGCATTCGCCTACAACCCTAGTCCTTTTTTATTCTTTTAATGAGAAAAGGATCTTGCTAAGTCACTAAGTTGCCCAGGTTGGACTCAGATGTATGATCTTCCTGCCTTAGCCTCCCAGAATGAAGGAGTTAATGAAGTGCATCTATGTTGAGGAACATAGGACACAGGGTGGTGCAGATGATAGTCACTGAAGGCTTTCTAATGGAGGAGACATTTAAACCAGGACTTGACTGTTGTGTTGCTGTTTACCAGCTAAGGAAACCAAGCAGTGCTATGAGTTATAAGAATGACTTTACCCCAGCAGGAAAGCCTGGGAAGGGCCTACATGGGGCCAGCAATGACTCCTGATTGGCTGGGAAGCCTAGAGCTATGGGCAGGGGCTAAATTCTGAAGGCTTAAATCATTTTTGTTCTGTAGATGACAGTTTCTTTTCCTTAAATTATCAAGATTAAGTGCTATCCTGCTGTAGCCTGAAAGTCTATATGCACCCAAGAAGTGCCTCCAGGCTTCAGAGTTCCATTTGCATCTTTAGTGCTGAGTACTCTTCCCCTGTGCTGAACCCTCAGGGGACTTACCCCAAGGTCTGCTGGTTCCCTACTTCACAGCTGACACCATGGGTGCAATTTTTCAGCTTACTTTCAGTGGCTTTATTTCATCATAAAATTTTATGAAATGTTATTAGTACCTTTCCATTTAAGCAAACTGGAAGATACCAGTACTGTCAAGTATCAAATCTGGAGATGCCCAAATGTTTCGTCCAGCTTTAGCAAGATTTGAAAGTTATGCTATATGTGTTCATTTGGCCGCAGTCTCTACATGAGGAAATATTACAACACATGCTTGATTTTTTTTCAATTAAGTTTTAAATGAATGCAGAAATCTGAGTGCTTACTCCTTTTAAATGGCTTAAATTTAACAATACATTTTGCATTGTGCAGTAAAGGAGCAAATGTAAGTGCAATGAATATTTGTTTATGAGGTCTTGGTGGTAATTGGGTTTAGCAAGGCATGCAAAGGGCAGTTTTCTTCAGATGACTTATTGGAAATATGAAAGGAAAGCGAGTCTCCTTTCTATGAGCTAGCTCCCTTTTCTCAATCCCTGCAATGGTATTATGAATAAATTGCACAACAAATTTAACACCAAGCATAAACGACCCTTGTCCCAGATGCATGGACATAACTTATAATTACTATACTATGTAAAGTAAGCTATTACTATTTGAATTACATTTGCTGTAATTACTGGGTATTATTCTTCAAGTAGCTGGGAATAAATGATCATTAACAGATGATGTCTTATGTAATCCTGATATATGATAACCAGTACAATTTTATTCTTCCCTCTGGTGGTAAAGAGCTCAGCTTATAATAACAATTTAGGAAGCAGGAGGTGGGGCTCAGAGCCTGCTCCGTGGGGGATCACTGGAGAGGTTTTTCTACTTCTACCCAGTGCCACTAGTTTATTTATTTTCCTTTAACATGTTTATTTTTGGCCAAGCAGTGTTTTTCTAGTGAAGAATCCTGATCCATCAGAACCTACTTAGGCCCGCTGTGGTTCAGCTCTTTTTCAATTCTATAGGAAGACCAGCGCAGATAAGACACAACTGTCTTTAAAGTTAGGGATTTCACCCATGACAGGGAGGATGCCTGTCTTTCCAATGACTGCATTTTCACCCTTAAATCCCAAAGGTCACCCAAAGGTAATGTTTTTCTTAAAACATACCTATTAAAGTGACCTAAGCTTTAACATAAACACAACCTTTTAAAATGCTAGCCCCTGAAAAATCCAGGATTTCAATATTTGAATATGAAAAGGAGAACAAGGCATAAGGAAATTCCTTTGAAGCAAGCCTTCTAGCCCTAATTTTAAAGAAGGCCGGTTACTTAACACGATCCTCTCCACTCCTACACAACAGTATCCTCCACCAAAATTATATTCTCTTTCTGGTAAAAGAGTATGCTGACCAAGGAAAACTGCTACCTCTTACAAGTTATCATCTTATACAGTCTCGTGTAGATCAACATTTTGTGATTCTAACTTTCCCCAGCAGTATTATCAGAGAGACAATACAAACATTTCTACTTTTCTGACATTTTGCTTCAGCTACAAAAGTTGTTAAATACATATTATTTTAAAATAAGATTAAAATGAATAAGGAAGGAAAGCAAAATTAAATGTGCATTAAATACCTACTATGTGCTGATTGTGTTAATGGACACGGCTGAACCACTCATTAGTCATTCTGTTTTTAAGAAGAGAGTTTAGAAATCCTGCACTCATTTTTCCAGTCCTGTTTCTTATGTGACTGGTGGTTTCCTGAACTTTGCAAGGTTCTTGCAATCTACCTTGTAAATTTGCCAAAGGGCTGTTTGTCTCTGCAGCTGGAAATGCCCAGACACGATGGATGGGGGACATAGAACCATAAAAGCTGGATGGCCTGATTCATTGCAGGGTATCTCAGGGATGGAACCTGTACTTCTAGTTCCTGGATGAGACCAACTGGCCGAGAAGTAGAATTAAACTGCTCTTACCACCCAAAATGGTTCTGCTTCACTTTTATAGCTTGGGCTTTAAGTCCACAAATAGAAACTAAATGTCAGAAGAAGTTCAGGAGACCCTGTCCATGGAAGAAAATATCATAACTATTTTTTCCTTATATCACTTGAAAGAAAGAGCAAACTCTGTGGAGGAATTTGCTTTAAATCTTGTTATTTTATGTTAGTGTTTTTCCAATAATAAAAGTAAAACATGCTCATTTTAGAAAACATAAAAGAGATACAAAAGAGAAAATAAAAATTGAATATAATGTGGCCATTAAGAAATAGCCATACTTCTTTCTGCATATGTATATATATATATATATATATATATATATAATATTATTTTACATATTTCTAAAATTGGGATCATAATGTAAGCAGATCCACTTAAAAACTTATTTTGCTTACATACATAACAGATTTTTATTTACATCACAGTTAAGAAGCCTAAAATTTGACATGGAAGGCTACATAGTCCCACTGACAATTTTTTCTTATGTATTACTACTGTAAATATCTTTTAGAACTCTTAAACATACCTGAAAATACATTTTTCCATGCATTAAGCCTTATGGCTCTATGTACATAAGTATTTATTTGAATGTTTATCTAAATATCTCCCTGTTAGACATTTCATTTGAAACCTGTTTGGGATTATCATTACACTCTTGGAAAGTCCTTGTGATACTTCCTGGTCATGTTTGCTACTCACACGTAGGTCTTGCACACGAGCCAAGTGTGTGCTAAATGTTCTGTTAGAATGTTTTGAGTAAACTAACAACAATTTTCTCTGAATAGCTTCAAATTTTCTTGGGAAGTATTTGTAGAGATAGCACTACAGCAGCAAAATAGATGAGCTTTGATAAGCTTCCCTCAGAGGAGTTGCATTTCCCAGTGACTTACACACCCATGGAGAAGATTCTTGCTCAAGCTTTGTGTGAAATGGTAGCATACACTGTACATTATAACAATGCTTTCAAGATCCTCCACAAGACCTCGGAAAACTTCCTGGTCTTCAGTTTCTATTGGTTAGATAGTAACTCAGTGCTACCTCCTTTAAAGGTAATCTTAAGTCTAGAAGCCTTTTGATACAAAATTCAATAGCACAGTTAGATACAAAGTGGCATAGTTGGATACAAAAACTCAATAGCTTTCCTGTACACAAATAATAAGGTCACTGAGAGAGAAATCTTAGAAACAAAACCCTTCACAGTAGTGTGCAAAACATGAATTAACTGCAAATCAATCTAATGAAGAAAATGAATTGAAAAATCTCTACACTGAAAACTACCATACTATGTAAAAAGTGCTGTTAGAAAATGGAAAAATGTACCTTACTCTTGGATAGGAAGAACCCACAGAGTGAAAAGGGTCATATTTCCAAAATTGTTAAACAGATTTAACACAATTCTGATAAAAATTCCCATACCATAGCTCACAGAATTAGAGAAAACATTCCTAAAATTCATTTAGAATCAGAAGATACCTAGAATAGCAAAGGCAATGCTGGGCAACCAAGGCAAGGCATGGCTCATCACAATCCCTGATTTGAAACTATACTACAAAGCTACTGTGATATAAAGAACATGCTACTGACAAATAAAACAGACCTGAGGATCACTGGTACAGATTAGAAGATTTAGAAGATGAGAAGATGTTTACTGATTGATTCTAAGGCCAGCCAGCTATCTCAGCAGATCAAAGTACCTGCTGAGGCAGACGCAGGGACCAGGTTTTGATCCCCAGAGTGCTGTGCCAGCCCACGCCTGGGTGTGCACTGAGATGGTGAATGAGACTGGGCATTGTGGTGCGCACCTGTAGTCCCAGAGATTGGCAGGCTGAAAAACAGGGGGATCACTATGAGTCTGATCTGTGTAGTGAGACCCTGGAAATCCTGTACTAAATACATAAAAAAGCTATTTTTTCTAGATTGTGATAGTATCTTAGCACTGTTTTAATTTACATCTCTCAAACAGTGCTGATAAATATTTTTTTTCATATATTTAGTTAATATTTCTGTTTCTTCATTTGAGAGCAGTCTATTCACTTCAGATACCCATTTTTTTTTTTTTTTTTGGGATTGGGTTTGTAAATTGGGGATGGAGCATATGAACTTTTTGAGTTCTTTATATATTCTAGATATTAGTCCTTTGAAGAAAAGCTGGCAATTTTTTTTCCCACACTGTAGGTTGTCTCTCCACTCTGCTGGTGGTTTCTCTTTTTATGCAAAACTTTTTAATATGAGATCCCACTTGATTCTTTGTGATGTTTTCTGTCCAAACAGGATTTGTTCATAAAGACATTGCCTATGCCAATGGCTTGCTGCTGTTTGCTTTTGCTGCGCAAACACATGATAACTTCAGAACTAGGGCTACTTTAAAGCTCGCTTAGCCTGAGTTTCATTCTTATACTTATTAGAGAAACCAAAGCTGTGATAGGAAAATCTATATGGTATAACAGGGAAAGAGCTCCAATTCTTCTGGTATCTTGGATTTGTCAGTGATGTGTGGAATGCTTAAAGAGTATTTATTAAAGTAAAATAAGTGCTAATTTGAGGTCTTTAAAATTGAATTTTAATCATAGAAAGAGTAATTTGCAGAAGAAAAGTTTGGTACCAAAATAATAGGAATTAAAGGTTTAAAAAAGGGACAAAATTTTCTAAAATTAAATGGCTAAAGTTAGGACCTATAGGATAATAAAGTCTTAGAAGTAAAAACTTAGATTGGGTACTTTCATATTTTGCTTTATAGCTAAAATGAAAATTGATTGATGGGGGCTGGGGAGATGGCTCAGTAGAATAAGCGCTTCCCTGGCAAGTGCCAGGGCCTGAGTTCAATCCCTGGTTCCACAAAAACAAAAAAACAAACAAACAAAAAAACTGATTGATGGTAGCAACAGCTTATTTTTCTATTAATTTCAAGTAATTTTTCTCCAGTAGAAAATTTGCCACACATGTGTACAAGTTTTATCTCATAAGATAATGGGAAAAGCCTCTGAGCTGTTTCGATGCAGAGAACAGTAGAAGCAGCAAGCATCCATGGGAGAAAACCTGGGCTAGGTCTGAGAGGCGCACCCCTGGGGATTTGCCAACCCCAGGAGCACCTGTACTTTCCCCATTTTACTTCTGCCTTTTCTTTCTTCTGGGAAAAGTAGAATCTTGAGGATGGTAGCAAAATTTTTATTAGAAATAGAGGGTGCATTGGGTTGGGGACAAATTCTACCAAAGGGCAAAGATTATAGAATGGTAGGGAAATCTTTCAACTTCCTCTAGTTTTGCATTTCTTTTTTAAAAAAAATAGAAAATCGAGGTATTGATAACAGAAATAGCTTTCTATTAATGTTTCCTTGACAAGTTTGCAGTACAAAATATTTACATTCCTGTTGTGGAGTTGGTGTATGAATACAACACATCTTAATTCCTTGTATCACTGCCTTTCCCTCTCCTCCTTCACCAGTTTTTTTTTTTTTTTAATAGAAAAGTAAAACATCAAAGTGATGTGACATTTAAGGAAGTCTTGAAACTTGTTACATGGTCAGATGGAAAGGATAACTACTTTCTGAGGAACAACTCAGAGAATCAGAAGAAGACTTTGAAAAGACATGCTTGCTAAATTTATCAGACATCTGTTTGTATTTGTGAACCTGGTTGCCACTGACCTTCCTAAAAATGCAGTAATATTAGGCACCTTGTAGCCTCCTTTAATAAATATATGGATACATTTAGGTAGCATGTATTGTCACTGAGCTTCCCTTGTATGGTCCAAGGTTAACAATCTTGACATTGGACATGGTAAAAGTTTACATTTTCCTTTTTATCTGAATAAATTTCACTTTGTGTATTTATGATAAAGAAAGGATGCGATGGAATTTCTCGGAATATGGTGTGAATGATGGCTTAGCTACTGTATGATGATTTGAGTTCTGCAGTGCCTTGGGCCCCACCTGGAAGTGCCTCATTGTTTGATTATTCTCCTGCACATGTTTGTCAGACTATAAATCTTGGGTGGAGAGAGGCCAATCATTGACACCAAAAAAACAACTCTTGTTAGTGAGGTGGAGTTAATCTAAATTCTCTAGAAACCTGTTTTGGAGGTAGATGGGTCTAGGCTTGCGTATCTTTCCCACCATGTATCTCTGCAACTTTAAGCAAGTCACTCAGAATGCAAATTGGTTTCCTCTTCTGTGAAATAAAGACAAGAAAATATCTTCCTAAAGAGTTGTTTTAACATTCAAGTGAAACGTACTTATGCTGCATGAGAAGTACTTAGAGTCACTGATGTAATGGACACGCAGAAAGATGGTGACAATTATTGTGATGTCCCTAATTTCCTTTCCTCGGTATATATAGGCCCTTGTGCTGCAGGTGTTGGAAGGTATGCTCATGTTCCATAAGAGACACTGTTGTATTTTTAGGAAGTGGAATGCCTTACTTAGAACACTAAGGAAATTGTACCATGACCAGCAGAATCTGTTACTATTGTTCTAAATTTACATTTTGAATGTAAATAATTTATTCACATGGAAGCTGAGGCATATTGTGCATTTGATTGTCTTATAAAATAAATCAGAGAATGGAGGGATGCTCTATGAGAGCACCCTGGCTACTGCTGCGGCTGGTGAAGCTCCCACATAGCCTTCATCCGAAGGGCTGCTGAGTCGTCGGTATGGTGACCAGGGGACCTCGGGCTTAAAAAAACGTGCTTGTTGGGGGCAACATCAATTTTCAAATTATGTAGAGAAGTATCACTATGCTTAAAATAAATTTGAAGTGGAAATTTCTGAAATAGCAAGATATTGTCTTGCATGCTTGCCAAGAGAGACACCTGCACAGCCTACAAAAACCAGGAAGAAAGAGGCTCTAGTATTGGTCCAGCTGACATGACTCGAATGGAGGTACGGTGCAGAAGAGATACTGACTGAGGGTTGGGCCCTCAGCCATGATTTTCATGTACTTTGTAAAATGCAATAAAAACACAAGTAACTTTATTCATGAGTTTTTTATTATTACTAGTTTGTAGTTGCATAAGTTTTTTTATACTTTTAGAATCACTGAATTAATTTACTATTTTGTCTATATCATCTTCCTCTTAGGCTTGTTAATTCTTTTGTCTTTAATTACTGTAAACATTCATAAAATTTACATTTTAAGTGGCCACTTTTTATAAGTGTCTGTTTAGTTTACAAGCACAAACAAAGCCTAGGAAAAAAACTTTCTAATAGTGGCTATAATTTTTTACAAGGCCGAATCATGTTGCTTTTACTTGTAGTGACATCAGGACAGTGGCATTTTTCAGACCACAGGCCAGGACAAAGGGAACATGTGCTTTTCTGGGTTTTAGACCTACAGTTGCTTATGAGACTTCCTTCACATTCCTTGAACCTCTTCTTTGCTCTGTAGAGTTACCTTTGTAACCTCATCAGATCCCATAGACATTTATATTGCATCTACAATTTTATTATCTTTATTTTCTCATTTCTCTGTTTTGCTTTTCCTTCCTCCCGGACTCCCTCCCTTTCTCCACCCATCCTTGCCCTCTTCCCTTGTGTTATCTACTCTTGTACAGGACTATATGTTCCTTAAAGCCCAGGTATAGGTTCTGAATGTTTTCATGCCATGAGAAACCATCCTGATATCTGATTTTGATATGGGTATGAATTAGTATGTGCTTAGTGAATTAATTCTGTAGTTCTTGAGAAACTATGAGCCTACTGAAGTTGGGAACTAAATAATTTTAGTTTTGTTTGCATTCCCAATGTCAAGTATTCATTCAATATACAGAAGATCCAGAAAAGGTATTTTGATTAAATGAATAAACAACTGCATTCAGTGTATATATGTGTCAAAAGTAATCGTTCCAAGTCTAACCTGTGGTCAACTTACTACACCCAGCTGAACTGAACTCGTGTGGTGCTAGATGTGGGAGGCCCACCTGAGGATTATTGCCAACAGCATGAAAAGCAGAACAGAACAAGCTGCTGAAACATTTTCAGGGGTGCTGCTTGAATCAGCTGTTGGAGCTGGTAGAAGCTGCTGGTTCTCTTGGGCTGTTCTGCTGGAGGAACCTGTCATGCTGGCTCTCCTGATGAACTTTGGAGGAGCTTTGGTCCTCATCATGAGCATCACTTCCTCGCTCTGGAGGGGAAGATGGTGCACTGCTCAGCCTTGTGGAGAAGCTTGCCGCATTGGCTTTCCTGATGGGAACTTGGCTTTCCTCAGCACAGGAGGAGCTCGAGACCTCACTGTTGCTGAGGACAGCTTTGTTACTTTTGGGGGAGCTCTGGTGCTTACTTTGAGCATTGTTTCCTAGCTCCAGTTCAGATCCCTCAGCCTGCTAGCAAGGAACCTTCATCTTACTGGCATAGACTTTTTAACTTCCACCACTGACCTTTCCAGCACAGATGCATGAAGCGGGCCTGCATGAGACATTGTTGTGGGCTCTAGGCCTCCAGTTAGATGTGTGGGAGGCATTGTTATGCACTATAGGTTTTCAGCTGAACTAATACATGGTATTAAGATCCAAGCCCTCAGCAGGATTCTTTAGTGTTTAGTGTGTGAACAAATTTCCTACACTTCTTGTATATGATTCTTGCGTAATTCTTTATAAAATAATATTATAAAATATGTCCTATATTATATTGTTCCTCTTGCAAAAACCCCAAACCATGACACCAAGTAAGTTCAATGCTTTATTTCTCTCTATAGAATTATTTTTTGGAAATTTTTTAACTTCCAAATTTTGTTACACTTTGACTTCCCTTCTATCAGTGAAACAGAGATTAAGGTAGTCCTTGTTTTTATCCTTTTTCCTTTACTAATGTTTATGGACAGGTTATTCAATGCAATTGTTGGATCTATGGACCACTAAGCATCTGTTAAAGGGTGTTGATTTCTATGTTTTCCTTTTATTGTTATTATTTTGGTAAGAGGGTAGAAGGGATTTTCAACCTTGGAGAGAAGATTGAATTAGTACTTTAAAAGTAGGATATGATAAATACTATCTTATACCTTGTATATTCCCTTGTAAAAAAAATCAGTTACCAAAAATGTAAGGATTTATTTTGAGAGTCTCAATTTTAATCCACTGATCTATTTTCTATCTTTCTGCCAGCACCACCCCATTTTGATTACTGTATCTTATAGCAGGTTTGAAATGGAAAGCATGAGTTCTCTAAGTTTATGTTTAAGGTTGTTTTGTTTTGTTGTTATAGATTCCCTGAGTATACATGTGGATTTTGGAATAAACTTGCCTATTTCCATATGATGTTGAATCTGTAGGGTTTTTTTTGAGGAATGCTGCTTCCTTACTAGCATTGCATCTTCCAACCCATGAATACGAGGCATCTTTCTCTTTATTTAGGTCTCCTTTAACTTCTTTCAGCAGTATTTTTGTAGTTTTCCATACTGTTTTAGATTCCTCTTGTTAAATTTATTTCTATATATTTATTCTGATACTATTGTGAATTGTATTTAAAAATTTTCACTTTTGGATAGTGTACTGTGAGTGCATAGAAACAAAGTTATGGTGTTTTGATTTTTTTTTTTTTTTGGTATCTTAGTACAGGGTCTACAGGGTCTCACTGTAGCTTGGACACATTGTGATCTGCCTGTGTTCAGCTCCCAAAAGCTGGAATTACAGGCGCGCACCACCACGTCCAGGCTCAGCATGTTCCAGGGGTGGGGCCAGGACGGGGATCGAATCCCAGCCACTGCGTCTACCTAAGCAGGCGCTGTAATCCACTGAGCTATTTGGCTGGCCCAAAATTATGTTTTGAGCATTGATTTTTGAATTCTGTAACCTTGGTGACGTACTAGCTTTATCGGTTTTTGGTAGCTTTCTTAGAATTTTCTGTGCACATACTGATTTATTTGTGAATAAAGACAGTCTTACTTTTTCATTTCCAATCTGTCTTTACCTTATTTACTTCGCCTAGTTGTTAGAGGTAACTGTGAGAAGCATCTTGAATGTTGAAAAGTGTACATACATTGTTCTATAAAAAATTACTGAACTTATTTTTTAAATTATTTTTTGAAAGGTAAGAAATGTGATCTGAATTCAAACATCTCCATGGCCTTAAGAAGAATGTTTTTTTGTGTTGCCATTGGACATTCGTACTTTTTCAGTGAATTTCTTTTTATGTCATTCACACATGTGATATTTGAACTTCTTGTATTAAATTTGTTGGACCTCTTTATAAGCATAATAATCCCTTGGCTGTGAACTAAATGATAAGTATACTTTCTAAATTTGTTATACTTTCATTTATACTTTTTAAATGTGGATGCCATATTTACATGTAATCACACACAATAGTTATTTTACTTATGGTTGCTGTCAGGGATGTCAGGCCCAGGAATGATTTTTCAGGAATGTTTTTACTCCACCTTTAGAATTACAGAATCCATTCACCAAAAATTTTCCTTTTGTGAATACTCTATTTTTGAGAGCATGCACTTGAATACTAATGCCATGTTCCAGATATCTGAGTCTGTAAGCCTAGATGATAAATCTAATGGACTTCACTACTTAAGAAAATGAGTTAACAGGTGAGTCTTGAGCTTTCATTTCCTAAAACTGTCTTTGCCTGTGGCAATTGCTTAAATTTTTGTTCCCAGATGGAGCCTCAGCAGCCTGCCCTGTAGTCCTGTAGAGAATGCCACCTTTACTGACTTTAATCACAAAGGCAATCCAATTAAAGGCTATTATGTTAATGTGAATGGAGAGAGAGAGAGAGAGAGAGAGAGAGAGAGAGAGAGAG
>NDGM011203232.1:2212-19535 GCA_002564305.1 Octomys mimax | reverse complement strand
TGGTTAAGACCAAGATAAAGCAAGACATATATAACAAAAAATGTAATTTTTGTATCTGACAAGGTCAGTCAAATACCCTCAGGATGTACCCTGAAACCTTGTACCGCAGTTTGTAGATCCTTTGTCAGTGTCAGCCATGTAGATGAGTCATGGCCACTGCTTGGCCAATTTGCTCTCTGTAAAAGCCTGAGAGAATATTTTCTCTCCAGGTGACTCTCCTTAGGCACACTCTACATCGTTGATCACTTTCTTCTGTGGCCCCATAATCTCCTTGATCAGAAAAGTTGGGACACTACCGAGGTACATGATGTTACAGTACAGGTTCTTTTATGTCCTGATGACTCAAACTTGTTATGAAGCAGTTTCTGTGGGTCAGGAATCCATGCATGAGATGACTGGCCCATTGTTCAGGTTTTCAAGTGGTGCCAAGGTTTGGTTGGCACTGTCGTACCATCTGATGCTTCATGTTTTAGGAAGAAATGATTTCTTTGCAGCAAAGCACCACATCTTCCTTGAGCCCAGTGGGGGGTAAGCATCCCTGCCGCTGCCATGTTCGGATTTGCTGTCTTTTACCCTACAACCAGACTAGAGTGATCATATAATTAGGCAAGGCTCACACTGTTGATCTTTTGAATGAATCCAAGGTCAACGGATTGGTCATCTTAATTACAAAATTCTCCATGGCCTATAAAATACCATAATCACAAAAGAGGTATGACATCCTATTCATGGCTTTTGTTTGTACTTCAGGGGATGGGATTTTGCAATGGCCAGAGTAACTAGGCTTATGGAAAATTCTGCTAGCCATACACACACGACACCTCACAGACTGTACATCGTATTTTGTAGTGTGATTTTTTAAAAAATGAATGTGTGATGAACATCTCTCCTGCCTAATAAATACTAATCCACATTTTAGGGATGAGTAGTTTTCTATTTTATGTTTTAAAGTAACTGCAGGGACAGAGAGATAGTTCAGTGGACTAAAGCACCTGCTTAGGCATGCTTAGACAAGCTCAGGGACTGGGATTTGATCCCCAGCACCACATGCCACACAAAGCCCTGCCTTCAGAGCAGGCTGAGCCAGCCATAGTCCAGGTGTGGTGACACATGCCCGTAATCCCAGCACTGGGGAGGCTGAAAGCAGGAGGATCACTATGAGCCCCAGCGGCATAATGAGACCGTGTAATGACCAAATACATTTAAAAATAATAAATAAAATAATTAATTGCATATTGGACAGGTAAGTTGTTCCCAATATTTTCTTCCTATAAATTATACTAGGAAGAACATCCTTAGTCACTTGGCTTTAGCTTGTGTGGTCATTTTCTGGGTGCAAATATGAAGCAAATCAGTGTATTGAAACAAAAGATAACCTAAAAGGAATGCAATGACAGCCCAGGCAGGAATGCATGCGCTGCTTTTCTAGTGGAGCCCTGCCTCCAGTGCAAGGTTCTCTGGGTCCTTGCTACCAGTGCTGCTGATTTATGAGCATCCTTGAAGACTCCTAAAAATTATTGCCACTGACAAAATATTCAAAAATAATACAAAGCAGAGTTGTGATCCTAACTTGTCAGTGCTGTTGTTTCTTGCCCTTCCCCAATGTTCTTCATATTGATTAAACAACACTCAATGAAAAGAGATTCTTATTTTAATTCCTGTTATTGTGAAAAGAGGCAACAAGAAGGCTAGACCACGGTAGAAGTTTATAACTTATTGATGCTAGATGAACAGTGAACATGTTGAGACTATAGGAGGAACTCCAGTTCCAAATGAAGGCACTGAGAAAATCTGAAACTCTTCCTCTTAAAAAAAACAAGAGAACAGGGCTGGGGAGATAGCTCGGCAGTCTAAGCGCCTGCCTGGCAAGCTCAAGGCCCCGAGTTTGATACCTGGTACCACATACTATACGAGGCCCCAAAACTCCAAATGCACTGTGCTGGCCACCAAAACTGGGCATGGTGGTGCACGCCTGTAATCCTAAGGCTGGGGAGGCTGGGACAGGAGGATCACTATGAGTCCGAGCTACATAGTGAGACCCTGTACCAAATAAATAAATAACAAGACAAGAGAACAAATCAATATTTAATAACATTTGCCTTTTTAGATGTCTTGTAGCACTTCCAATACAGTAACCCCGCTTATCTGAAGCTTCACTTCCCATGCTTTCAGTTAAACTGATAGTGAAATGGAAAATTCTATGAATGAACTCATAATTTTTAAAATTTCACATTCTTTTGATAGCAGGATAAAAATCTCATGCTGTTGTGTTCCATCTATCCTGAAAATGAATCATCCCTTTAGCAGTGTATCCACTCTGTATATGCTACCTGCCCTGTCATCACTTAGTGACTGGCTGATTAACACAACGACTGTGGGCACAGGATAACAACACTTGTGCCCAAGTAACCTGGGGTGGGGAAGGGGCATGCTCACATTCACACAAATTGTACTACAGTATATTATTATCATTGTTCTGTTTTGATATTTAATATTACTGATCTTATACTGTGCCCAATCTATAAATTAAACCTCACTATAGATGCATATAGTAATACACATAGTAACTAAATGACTTTCTACTATGACTTCATGCAAACACTGGGGCCTTGGAGTGTGGATACAGGGGCATCCTGTGCTTAGCACCTCCTCAGGGCAGGGTTAGTTCCAACACAAAAAATATGGGTGTGGAGGCTGGGCAGCTCCATGGTCTAATCACTTGCATGGCAAGCGCAAGGACGAGGCTTCGGTCCACTGAAACCAGGCATGCTGGTGCACGCCTGTAATCCCCAGTGCTGGGGAGGCTGAGACAGGGGGATCACTATGCGTCTGAGCTTTGTAGTGAGACTCTGTACCAAATAAATAAATAAGGAGTGAGCATGGTAAACAAAGCCTCAAAATTACAAGATTAAATTACAAGATTACAACAGAAAGAACTATTAGGGCTGTAGGTAAAGACGCTTTAGAAGAAGAAGTAGCATTTCAGGAACCAGTATACATCTCCTAACCTGGAGAGTCAGGGAAAAGGCTAAGAGATATGTGCACAAAATGAGCAAGTATTTCAGATCACGTGCACTGCAGGATGACTACTGTGAACAGCGGTGTGTTACGTATTTCAGAATGGCTGTGATGTAAGCTTGAAATGTACTCGCCACAAAAAAATGACCAGTGAGGCGATAAACGTGCTATTTGCCTTGCAGTCCATCCAGGGAAGGGACCTAGCCCAACTCATTCCACAACTTCATGCATGTTACATTTTTATTATTTATTATGTTTATTGTTAGTTACCAATTTAAAATTTTCAGGGAAATTTCTTACAGCAAAGGGAAATAAATCATAATATATGGAAAATGCAGATTGTCAGAAATGGGTGTGACTTGTATCCAAACTGCTAAATATTTGATAAGGGTCAGATGCATTCTTCCCTTTCCACCAGACATCTCTGTAAACCATTGAAATGTTTTAAAACAAACAAAACAAAAACCAAATAGTCTAAATATCTATAACAGTAGTTCCTTCCGTGAGAAACTGTGGATACAACAGACAAATCTGTATAGAGTTACATGCACTGAACATGATGTGAAAGTGGAGACGCTCGTCATATAACATACTGTTCCCCTGGCCATCCTGAGTGCCCTGAGCTGGTCCACCCCTGAGGACTCAGCCGCACAGGACTTGTCACTTCCACTGCCCCACACCCATGGTGTGCCAGTGTTTGAGTCTCCTGTGCTCACTGTACAGGTCTCACCTCAGTCGTAGGTGCAACGGTAAGAGAGATCTTGCCTACCTAATTAAGTCTCAGGGTGAGAGTAAAGAAATTTCCCACAGCTTCTGGTCATTTGAAAAGAAATATTATCTTCAAAGGAAAGTCTTTACTGATATGTGAAGTGCGAAGCATATTTCTCTTGTCGCAGGCTAACCTTGCCAAGGAGATTTGAATTTAAATAAGGATGCCCTGCAGCCTATTAATCTAAGGTGATGGGGTGGCAGAGAAAATCAGTCGCTAAGCGTTGGGTAGTTCGTGAAGAGCACAGAGTCCACTCAGGACTGCACGCGTTTGGTTTCTCTCCTTCTCTGGATCTGCCTGTCTAATGGGTCACCCTTTGCTGCTCAGGAAGGGGATAACAAAGGCGTGGACACTCCCAGGACCTTACCCAAGCTTCCAAGCAGAGGCAGAGAACCCATCTCCTGCTCCTGCTCAGAGGCCTGCGTGCCTTGACCCTGAGCACGCTGAGCACCTGACGGCCCCCCTCCTCACCTTGCAGGCCCTCCCCCACTTCCCAGGGGCTACTTCTGACCTCGTCCTCTGGCATGCTGGCACATAAGCCTCTCACTTCCTTGCCTCCATGGGCATATCTCAGTCTCCCATAATTCAAAAGAATCAGACAGCCATCTTTGCATTTTACAACGTGCTAGCCACCACCTCATCCTTTCCTCTCCCTTTCACAATCTAGATCTCTCTTACAGAAGAACCTGTACCACCTCCCTGCCCTTCCCAGCACGACAGGTTTTGCCCCATATTCCACCACGTATAAGGACTCCAGCAAGCTCCTTATAAAATTCAGACATGTTGTATATTTTTAAAAAATGCCTCTTGGGCCTTGTCTCCTGGATTTCCTAGACACCCAGGACAAACTTCTCCTTTGTCCAGAGGCTTGATGGCAAAGCCTTTGTTCTCCTTCAAGACAAATCTTCCTGGCTCAGCCAGTTCTTCAGACCCCTCAGGCCCACTGGTTTTTCCTTCCAAGGACCCTGCTCCCTGTCCGTGGTGCCGGTCACCTCTTCAGTGAATGCTTCTTGGTGTTACTGAGTACTTCAGTGCGTGCCAGAGTGGGAGGACTTGGGGGAAGGGTGCAGCTCCAGCCCCAATCTGTCTCCTCCACCAGTTTCTGCAAACCCAAATTTGCAGACCTAACTCTGCTTCTCGAATTATTGCAATAGATTCTGGCTGCCTAAGAATAAAGCACAAATATTCGCGTGGCATAAAATCATCTCACAATCCTAGCCTCACTTCTCTACTAGCTTTTATTGAAGAGCATGGACCACAGAGCTCCCCCACGAGGTACATGTGTGCCCTCAGGCAAGGTTCAGACCCTCCCTGTGCTTCAGCTTTCTCCCTTGTGAGCTAGGGATAATTGTACAAGAATTTACAGGGTGCAGGGAACACCAGACCTGCTGATATCCCTCCATGCTTTAGAACAGCACCTGGCATGTGAGACTCTTGAATGTACTTGTTAGCTGTGCACCACCCTCGTCTGTGGTGCCCTCCCTCCCCTGCAGTGCCCTCCCTCCCCTGCAGTGCCCTCCCTCCCCTGCAGTGTCCTCCCTCCCCTGCAGTGCTCACCCTCCCTGCGGTGCCCTCCCTCCTCTGAGGTGCCCGCCCTCGCCTTTAGTGCTCACGCTAGCCTGAAGTCACTCCTTTTCTCTCATGCATGTTATGAACACACTACTCTCCAGCAAAGCAAGAGCACACAGTTCCCCAAACATCCATGATGGTAATATCAGGCCTACACTATTTCGGGTTTACTCCCTTTATCAATCTGTTTAACTCTTCTTCTTCACCTCTCAGGGGTCAACACACTCATCACTTTTCTAGAAAGTCTTCCCTGAGACCCTGAGATGGTCCCACTGAGACCCCATGGCACCTCAGAAATATCATTTTAGCATGCATTGCTTCAATGAGCTGTTTTCCTAAATCTTAGAGTGACCCTTTGAGAATGCTCAGCGCATGCCTACCTTGTTCTACTCACTAATGTAAGCCTCCCAGCTCCTCCCCCTCTATTAATCAGTGGTCACTGTGTGTCTTTCCTTCTAGGCTATGAGGCGTTTATGGGCTTAGCCTATGTCCTGACTGACTTTGAGTCTCTAGCACCTAGTGAGATGCCCATTGCATAGTGGGTACACGGTTAAGTTAATATCTCTTAAGTGTGCTAGTGAGAAATGGGCTACTTTCAGAGAAAGATGGGAACCTGCACCAGTTACTGACACTGAGAGACACTTAGGCAAAGGATGGATAGCAGTTGGATCTGAAATTCATCGGTGCTATAAACAGAGACTGCTGTAACTACTTCACCCATCATTAAATGGTTATTACTATATGAACATTTTCTATAGTGTGGAGGGGTTAATGTATTCTCATTTGATTCTGTACTGCCACATAATTTCAGGTCTTTCCAAGGACATAATAATACAATTCACAGTGACATTTTATTCCATGCACTTGATTCAAGGGTCATACACAAAGTTCTGGGAAGTTTTACACGGCCCTTATCTCATGGGTTGTCCGCCTTTGATGAAGGGTAAAGACATGCACACCCCGACGACCATTTCTTCTTGTTGAGCACGAGATGGAAATCTCCATAAATTATGCAGAATTATAATCAGGAGCTAATGTTATATAGTTTCTATGGCAATGGCCTAAGGCCATAAACACAAATATGTACTTCTTTATTGCTCTAATGGAATATAATTTTATAAATCAGAACTATGCAAAAGAAATCCAGAGATAAATACTTTAGGTTCAAATAATTTTCTTTTCTATTCTTTGAGCACATAGTAAGTTCTATTCTATTAAGCAGTAAAGATTGATTAAAATGAAAACTGTTCAACACACTGACTAATGTATGTCACCTTGAAAGTGACCTTGGAAGAGAGGGGCCAGCATGCAGGCTCCACAGAGTGCCAGTGACTCCCAGGAAGTTTTACAAGGCCCTTATCTCATGGGTTGTCCACCTTTGATGAAGGGTAAAGAGATGCACACTCAGGTCTGGGGTCCCAGGAAGTCCCCAGGCATCACCAGACCTAGCTGAATCCATTTCAATAATTGGAAGGAGTCAAGGTCCCCTTTCTATGTCCTGGAGCATGGAGTGTGATGGGAAGTTTAACCTGTTTGCCGTTGTCGTTGTAAGGAACTACCATTGCTGGAATGAGGCTTGGATGACGAGGCCGGATCTTCCTGTTGGATTCGGAGGCTGGCAAGTTGTGGACAGCACCCCCCAGGAAAACAGCGATGGTAAGCTGCGTCATTCCTTGGGGAAATTGTCCCACTTTCTATTTCTCTTTCAAGTTTGCATTTGATATGCTGGCACCACAGCCCTCAGGGACCAACACCAGAGGTGCCCTTTCTGGGCACATGTATAGATTAACCACCTGCCAATCAGGTTTAATTTCATTTTCATCATCAGCTTTACACTGATTATTTTACAACTTCTAGAAAAAGTGTATAAAGCTTCACATATATAATTCATCTACACTTGCTTTCATAAGCATTTCTGAAGACAAGGGGAAAAACACCTGTGTAAGCATTTTTGCTAGACTATAAAATATAACCAACCCTCCCAGTCCACAATGATAAGCTAGAAGATAAGAGAGAAAATGCAGGATTGAAAACATAATTATAGATCATCCTTTAGATTATTGTTCCTCCAGAACCTGATTTCCTTTTATATTGTGTGACTACTTTCAAAACTTAAGCATATGAGCATCAGTCTCCTAACCTGCCACTCTGCTGAGCAGAGGCAGCTGTGATCCACCCTGGCCATTTTTATAGCATCGCATCCTAAGCCCCCACTGCTCTCTAACATGATGATAGAGAAGATCAGTGGGCTGGGGCTTCGTCTTTATTTATGTCTACTTCCTCACGTGTTAATATGAGACAGTGACGTGCATATCTGTACATACATGCATAAATATTTAGTACATATTTATAATGGAATCACATGACAAAACTGGACTTTAAGGTAGAAATTGCAACAGTTTTAGCATGTTAGACTGAATATCTAAAGCAATTGTAGGGGGCACTAATGACAGCTAATTTTTGACAAGGTATGGAAATGTGGTTAAGATTTAAAGAATTAAGAGGGTCAGTGTGACCCTCATGACTTCCTGGATATTGGGCACTGCCTAAGATGTGTGCTTAATGTCCAGATTCTAAAGTGGATATGCGTCCATGTTGTACAAAACCAAAAAATCAAAACAGCAGAAACATGAACTCATCAGCACTCTCTACATCTCAGGTACCAGAGAAAAAGTGCCTATAGGCCAACGATCTGGCACAAACCCACTGGGGGAGGTTTGAAATGTGGCAGAATAGGCTTCCCAAGAGTGTGGTCCCGTACTCCTTCCTGACTTCAAATTTAGGCTTAAGCAGCCATTTCTAATCCAGTCCTTTTGATTATATATCGGGGCCATCTGCTGTCCCTAGCCCTGGAGAGTAAGGGGAGAAAATCAGCAATGAAGTCGAGGAGGACTGGTCTCAGTAAAGTCGCATTCAGGGCTGTGAACCACCCATTTTTTATGAAAGCAGAGACGACAAATGTGTCTCATGTGTCTTCCTTCCTCTGTGTGACGCAGGCATGTACCGCTGTGGCCCTGCCTCTGTCCAGGCCATCAAGCACGGCCATGTGTGTTTCCAGTTTGATGCACCCTTTGTCTTTGCAGAGGTAAGTGGAAATTGGAGGAAAGTGCTGTCACTCCTTAGTCTCTTACCACCTGAGAGAATAAGGCAGGAGGTTGTTACATCTCAGTTTCCCAAGCACATGGTGTATGCCTTACATTTGCAAAGTCAACTAGACTCCAACCCCAGATTCTTTGTGCATAATGTAATTCTTAATTAACATTTTTCTTTACTACATGCGTTGAGATTTTCCCCCATAAAAACAAATGATTTACTGGCTGGTAAATTTAATGTCCCTGCTTCAGAGAAATTAAGGGGCTAATTGCATCATTCAAGTGATGTTTGGTAAGAGAGAGCCCATAAGTGGAAATTTCAGAGTGTAAGACTTGCTTCTGGGGCTAGCCCAGCAATTCACATGAAACAAAATCTACAAACCCCCACTCGTGATCTTCGATTGGTCACTGTAGTCCATGTCTTGCCACTGGGGCAAAGAAGGAGAGGTCCAGCGTGCTGCTCCAGTGGAGGAGTGCAGCCCATTTAATAGGTTAGGAGGGTCAATACGTGAAGGGTCTGAAGGTCCAGAAAAACAGAGAAGGGAATGAAAGCAGAGGAAGCAGTTAAAGGATGCTCCAAAGCGAGTGCGTAAGAGGAGACTGATCGAGTAAGTGTCAGGCCAGGAAAGCGAGGAGGCTGCTGAGGACTGGGCAGTATTTAAAAAGTTGAGAGGCATGACTCCCCCAGTGTATCTGCCTCAATTAACACACTGAAATAATCTTTTTCTTTCATTGAGTTCTGGCTAGACAATCACCGTACCTACCATCCAATGCCCTTGGAAGCCTTTTACAGTGGGCCTTATTAGTCACTCCATTCTATCAAAAGGAAAAGTTAAATAACCTTTTAATAATCATCTGTTCTATTCAACAAATGCTAAGACTTGAAGCTGGGTAGGCACCTGGGCTCAGGTTAGGAACCACTCCATACAGTTGCTCTGGAAGAAATATTTGTGGTGAGGGAATCAGAGGCTTCGGCCCTTGGGAGGCACGACCCTCAGTGGGAGATGCCAGTGCCATTAGCACACCAAAAGGGAACAATCAGCAACGTAAGAGATGCCAGGAAACCAGTCATCAGATGAGCAGCACACAACGCACAGTCTGCGGCTGTACACGGAAGTGTGTTAGTGGAGAACTAGGGCCGGGACCTGAAGCTGGATAGCAAAGATCACAAGACACTGTTTAAGCAAGAGGGTGACCTGAGATCGGACTGTGAGAGTCTGTGCGAGTAGAGACGGTCACTGAGTATTGTGGCTCTGCCTGTGATTTTCTGCCTTCAGGAAACTGCATCAAACTTATCTTCAGCCCATCATCATTTATCATGTTAAAACCCCCTTATGAGCATTGTGTGGCCACATGGGAGGGACCGATGATCAGTGCTTATTCAGACAAAGGGGCTTAGGGACAAGCCAGGGGAGGGGAGGGATTCTAGGCAGAAGGGATGCCTTGAGCATTGCGTGGGGTGTGGGGGGCTCGAAGCTCTGCAGGCTCTCGGGCATACAGCAGTGCATCGGGGGTCGGGATTAGATGGCCACATGGAGCCCGGACATCCTAGCGATTAGTCCTTGAGCTTGGAAGCCAGGGGCATGGAGGGATCCCTGGTGGCACTGGTGGCCTGCGGGAACAGGGACAGGGTGGAGTTGGATGGAGGTGAGAGCCAGGAAGGGCCTTGTATCACCCTCTGGGAGAGATAAAGACTAGACAAAGGGCGACAGTAGGGGAAAGGACCGAGCAAGTGAGTGTTTGTGTTCAGACAGTAAGAATCAGAGATTTGGAATACACAAAAGGTACTGTGTTCCTTCCACTGTACCTGTCATTGCTGCTTCTAGAAACCTCAGGAGGCCAGACTTGCGGTACTTGGAGTTTTATGTTTGATTTCACTTTGGGATTTGAAGATTTACACAGACCTCCCCAGCTGTCACCTGATAGTTTAAATGCTCAAAGAACCTCTTAGGGGGAAATCACTCTACAATCCGCAAAGCTTTCTTTTTGTATTTTTATTATGTTTTATTACCGTAAAGAAAGAGACAAGGCCTCCCTGCGCAAATGAACGTGGCCTGATAGCTGTTAATGCTAGTGCGCTTTGCTGTTATTAAATATAGATCAGGGTGTTAGGAATGTCATCAGGATTTGCAGGTTATAATTATTCCTCTCTCATGGACGGTGCAGTGTGCTGCTCTGGATCAGGCTCAGTTCCAGGGCTGAGCCGTTTCTAAGACAGGCATGAGCTTCTGGAAGTGTATGAGCCATCCTTTCTCAAGAGGGCCTGGGTAAGACACCATGGGGGGTGCCACAGGAAACCATAGGGAGTCTCCATGTGACTCAGGGTCGAGACTGCAGCTGCTTCCTTTCACTCCTTGCTGCATCATCCTGCCTCTTGCTACCCCACTTCCCACAGCAGTCACTCTCCTGTCCTTGCCTTTTAGCATGCGCACTTCCTTGGCCACTCTTTACTCACTTCTGGTCCAGGTCAAGCATCATGGACATGGGTGTTTTAGTTTTTGTAGGGCCTTGGTCTGCCCAAGTGAAAACATAACCTGAAAGAAGAGAAGTATGCAAGGACAGTGTCCTCCGTTCTGGTCCTTTGCAGCCCTCCCTCGTGCACACAGAGGGACAGAAGAGAAGATGCTTCCTAGCCTTCCTCTGACTCTCTAGCCTCCTCCTTCCTCATACCTCTTTGCCATGTTGAGTTCTTCCAGTCCTGAAGGCTCATTTCTCTTCTTTCCCCAACCCATGGAGGCCCTCAGGGTTCTAAGGTGATGAACAGAGAATAAGGTGGCAATAAGGATGTGGAGTCCTCTGAGTTCGCCTGGTCACCAAGATCTCAGAGGTTCTCAGTGAAGAAGCCTCTTCTTGGTGCAGACAGTTCTCTTCTGTCTTAACTTTCTTTGGCCCCACTGCCTTCTTTACACCACTGTACTCCCAATGGACACATACACAGGAATATACACCACACAGCTGCATGTGTGTGCACGCATATGTATATGACTATATGAACACACACACACGCCTAAAGGGTACTGAGATGCTTTTTATAGCAGCAGTGGCTGGGGCCTCAGAACCACACTCCCCACCCCCTAATCCTCAAAGGGGTGCACTGGGGGTGCACACAGGGCTGCACTTCTTGGCCAGCAGTTCTCTGCATCCAGTGTGTGTGGTACTTCTCTATTTATTCTTTTCTCCATTGAAACTTATTTATTTTGCTCCCCTTGTTAGGTGTGGCTCGTTTTAGGCATCTCTTCCAGATTTAAAACAATTCACCCATTCCTTCAAATAATATATAATATTGAAGGTTTATTTTGGTTTCTCTTCTTAACCTTCTTTGTATATTTCACCACAAATACCTTCAAAAGTCTGCATCCATCCACCTCGATAATCTGTATTGCTGACCTCTGGCTCAACACCACGCTGAGCGCCACAGAATTGCCTCCTAGCTCTTCTGCCTGTCCTGCCCTTCTTCTGTTTGTTCTCCACATGTCAGCCAGAATTATCCTTCAAAATGTGTTTAAACATGTTACACTCCTGCCCTACATCTTCCAGTGGTTTCCTTTCATGATTTCTATTAGACAGAATGTGAATCTTTATAAAGTTCTACATATTCTGCTTCTGCCTTCCCTTTCCATCCAGCTCCCCTCTCTCCAGCCCTTCTTGCTTTACTGCAAACATCCGTGCATTCTCTGTGTCAGTTTTGCCTACACTTTGCCATTTTCTGGGCATGCTCCTCACTCCCCTAGCACTTGCTCTTGCTACCCCGGAATAATGACTCACATGCCTTGTTTCCTCCCTGCATTCATCCCTTAGTTGGGTGACCCCTTCAAAAAGGCCACACAGTCTACATAAACTATTGCCATCTGTCCTCAGAATTTATTCCCCCGCCCCAGAATAGTAGCCCCATGGAATAGGACCTGATGTAGCCTCATTGCTGAGAGCAAGGTCTGGTAACAGAGAAGTTGGCAATAAATATTAGTTGAATGAGTGAATCAGGCAAACAAGATGTGGTGCTGAGTAAGCTGCTAAGAACAGAATCCTGGAAATAGAGACAAACCTGCATTTCTAGCTCTGGCAGTCCTGGAGGGAGACAAGGCACATGTGTGAAGCAGCTGGGGGTGCACACAGGGCTGGCACAGTCCCTAGCAGTACAGGCTGAGAATGGCAAGAGCAGAGTGGGTGCTTGACAAACCGTGCCTGGAATGCCTCACCCAGGCAGCCACCACTGCCTCAATATGCCCTGGAGAAAACACTTCCTCTATGGGGCCATCTCCATCTAGTAAATGGGGATCTGTCCAGGGTGCTGAAAACAAGAGCTTTCCAGCCCCTAAAAATTAAAGCTTTTGCCATCCCTCTATATGCATTTACATTCTATGGGTACAAGTAAAAGATTTTGGCATTGACCTTCTAGCCTGTTGAGAGTATAACCCACCTTTGCTGAGCCCCAAAAGCCCTGAACAATGACAAAGGTCACAGATGATGAAGCCAGGATGCAGGAAGCTGCAAAGAACATCGGATTTCACCACAGGATGACCAGTTGCACATGGCTGTCACCCACTTAAATGTCCCTTTAAGAATCCCTTCCATCCAAAAGAAGGAAAAGAAGCTATCCTTAAATATAGAGCCTTCACCAGCTGTACCGATCTACCCACCAGCCTTTCGAAGAGAGGTTCAGAGAGATTCGGTAACTCACTAAGAGTCACATAGTGTAAGTCAAGAATTCCTTAGCGTCGACACCTTGCACTTGACTACTAGCTGGTTGGTCTCCTGTGCTTCCTATCACTAGTACCTGTTCCTGTTCTCCCAGTTTTCCTACTCTTCCATGTAGCTGGACAGAAAGCCACTACACTAGAGGCTGAAAATGAGAAAGTTTGTGGACATCACATGGAAAGAAGCCTCTCTGTCCATCTCTGTCCCAATGTGTCTATGCAAAAACCATCTCATGCTCCTGATTCGCCTGTCCTCTCTCCATGAGGGACAGTGCTGTTGGGCTGGCCTACAGCTTTAGCCTCTATAAATTTCTGAGGCCGTATACTCAAGGCAAGCTCAAGGTTTAGCCACTTTCTTATTTAGCCTTCTCTCCCTGGAAAATTGCAAGCTATTGTGAGAGCTGTTATTAAGAGGATATTTGTCATTGTCATCACTGTAATTTGCAGTTGAGAAGGTAGCTGTTTGTGCCTGCTAGTCTCCTCAAGGGGAATGCTGAAATCTTCAGGGAGCTCATCTGAAGTTTCTTTAACTTTTTTCCCCAAAATGACAAGCATTTCTGGTTAGCTGCTGTATTTTCACCTGTCTAGCTTACTGATTTAACATTCCAGTCCCTCCTCCCCTCTATTCTCTAGGTCACAACTCCTGTGCATCTTGCACTTTCAATTTGGCTGTTACTACGGAGCCAGAACCCCACACCCACCCTATGTGTTCCCAAAGCATCTTAGCTTTATCTTCTCAAGGTGCACACTGCCTTGTACTCCAGGGATTCTACCACCCTGGTATTCATTAAAATTGTCTGAGACCTCCTTAAAAATACAATAGATTGGGGCTGGTGAGATAGCTTTGTGGTCTAAGCACCTGCCTGGCAAGCCCAAGGACCCAGGTTCGGTCCCTGGTACCACATGCTGTGCTGGCTGCTGAACCTCAGGCACACACTGCCAACCACTAAAACCAGGCACAGTGGTACATGCCTGTAATCCCAGTGCTAGAGAGGCTGAGACAGGAGGATCACTACAAGTCCAAGCTGCATAGTGAGACCCTGTATCAAATAAATAAATAAATAACTTTAAAAATACAATCAATTTAAGTCCCATCCAAGACCTCCTTAATTAGGTATCTACTTTTTAAAAGTCCCCCAAGTAATTCTGATGAACAGAATCTCACTACTGTGTAAACCCTATATAGAGAACTTAAATCTATTTTGTTCATCATTAGAGCTCCAGCACCTTGAACAATATCTGAGAATACTATTAAATAATACATAAGTATTGATAACACTCACTGAGTGCTAGCTCTCTGCCAGGCACTATGATAAGTACTTTACATGCTTTTAGTTCCACTCATTCTGCCAGTCATCCTGTGAGGAAGAGCTAGTATTCCACTATTTAAAAGAACCAGTGTGGGAAAGGGATTTGCAAAATATGTAATAAATACATCAGTGATTGTAAGCCATGCTCATCACATTTCCTACATGCTACCATGTGAGTAAATGCAACACCCCCAAAAAGTGACCTTAAAGGATACAATAGGGAGATAATATATTACCAGAGACATACTGGAGGATCTTGGGAAATTTACATTCCTCAACAAATTGAGACATTATCTCTGCAAAATACAGTGAGAAAGCCAAACCTTAGAGGAGCTTGGAGATTAGCCACCATGGTCCCTTGGTGTTATTTCTAAGCCTTACAAATAGCACTTCCAGTTGCTGAGCCACCAGAATGCTGCCTGAATTCCTCCTGGATTATCTAATCTTATTTTTCAATTAAGTGCTTGTTGGCTGCAAGTAATAACATTAATATGACTGAAACCACTGAGACTTGATTTTCATAAAGAAGAAATCTTAAAGCAGGTGGTCCCAAGGCTGGCTTAGCGTCGACCTGCCTTGTCCGGCCTGAAAATGCTTCCCCCTTGCCACTCTGCCAGTTTCTGAGGTTGGCCGAGCTACTCCTCACTGTCCAGGTGGACATAGCAGTTCCAAGTGTCACTTCACTTCCTGTGCAGACATCTGCAAGTCAGAAGGGAAGATCGGACCTGCCTGAGCACCTCCTCTGAGATGGGGATAAAGATCCTTTCTGAGAAGCTACTGGGCAGACTTCACCTCCTTCCTGGAAGTAGGCTCTCATGGCCTTTGTCAGCTTAGATGAGATCTGGGGAAGCAAGAAATGGTCTGTGCTTCCAGGAGATGGAAGTACCAGGGGAAAAGAGACAGAATGAGCGGTTGTGATTTAGACAACAGAGAGTCCCAGATAGTCTCCATTTAAAAGCCTCATGATGAATCTAAAGGGGATTCTCCCTTTGAAATTTTTTGTGAATTCTTCATTATGTGCTTCTCTTTTCTTTTTAGGAATTCAGTAATTATTATAATGCATATTGTCATCCTCAAACTAGTTGTTCAGATTACCAGAAAAAAACATACAAAATTGGCTAAACGTTTTTAAAAGGAGAGAGAAGAAAAAAATCAGCATTAACTGCTCCTTTCAGTAGACCAGCAGAAATCAGCAGTACTGTAACCCAAGCTATCCTTTCTATATGATATATATTTCTTTTCCCTTCTTTCTCCTCTCTCCTTTTCCTCATCCTAGTTGTCCCTTCCCTTTGAACAGTTTCATTCCCTTTCACAGTATCTCTTGCACTTTTCAGATTTTAGTGGTAGATATTTGCCACACATAAAATTTGCATTCACTTTGAGGAATTGAAAACTACATTGATATTGGTATTAATATAGATGATATAGATACAGATAGCTGACACAATATACATGCAGTTGATATAGATATATGGGAGATATTTTCATGATCACATGGGATCCACACTCTTAGTCCACTCTCTCCCTTCCACTGATCTCCTTCTCCAGCTCTAAATCTGCCTGTTTCTTCCTTTATTTTACTCTTTAATTTATTTATATTTGGTTCTCATGGAAGAGAAACCGTGCAATACTTACCTTTCTGTATTTTTAAAATAAGCTTCACCTTATGAATGTTGAAGAAAGATGCATGCCAACTCTAGGGACACTACCTGTCTACTCCATGGAAAGTTAAAGATTGTGGGAGGCTGGTGGACACGGGGAAAACGGTGGTGGTGGCGGCAGCTGCAACAAATGGGACAGGAAGGAGCAGTGGAATGAAGATGATGCCGCAGTGGTCCCCAGGATGATGCCATCTGCCGTGATGGGCAGTGTTTCTGTTGCTCTTCATTCTCAACATCTCAGGCCACTGGATCCGCCTGGGTTCCTGGGGGGGGGGGTCCAGTACAGGTGATTGGGACTCTGATTGGAAACCAGGAAGGCTGAAATGTCAAGGTGATGAACTCCTTTGAGCTGCTGTCCCACACCACGGAAAGAAGATTATCATTGAGAAGAAATATTATTACACCAAGGAAAAGCAGTTTAAACAGATATTCAAGGAGCTGGAATTTCTGGGTTGGTATACAACAGGGGGTCACCTGGCCCCTCCAACATCCACATTCATAAGCAGGTGCATGAGATAATTGGGAACCTCCTCTTCCTTAAATTGAACCCTATGACCAAGCACACTGATCTGCCTGTCAGTGTTTTTGAGTCTGTCATTGGTATAATCAATGGTGAGGCCACCATACTGTTTGCTGAGCTGACCTACACCCTAGTCACCAAGAAAGTGAAATGTGTTGGTGTAGACATGTGGCCGGAATGACAGCAACAGGTAGTGGAAAGAACTCTACTGTGGCTGAACATTTGATAGCACAGCATAGCGCCATCAAGGCACCGCATAGCCACATCAAGCTCATCTTAGAGTACGTCAAGGCCTCTGAAGCAGAAGAAGTCCCCTTCAATCATGAGCTCCTGCAGGAGGCCTATGCTCTGTGTCACTGCCTCCCAGTGCTCAGCACAAATTAAAGACAGACTTTTGTGATCAATGTAATGATGTGTGGCTCACGGCCTACCTTGGGACAATCACCAAAACTTGCAACACTGTGAACCAGTTTGTGAACAAATTCAATGTCCTCTGTGACTGACAAGGCATCGGCAAGTGAATGCGGGGCTCTTCTTCTAACAAGGGTATCTCACGAGATTGTGCACAGTGGTCAGACAACTATCCCGAGGGGGCCAGGCACTGCACTCTCTTTAGAAACTGCTGTCATTGGGCTGGTGAGATGGCTCAGTGGTCTAAAGCACCTACTTGGAACAAGCTTGGCAAAACAC